>LUCW03000347.1:0-5000 GCA_001586965.3 Sphaeroforma sirkka | reverse complement strand
GTTTGCATATTTTTCAGTTATTTAGTAGTTACAGTAGTGTACTGCTTCTAGACTGTCTGACATCGATTTACTATCCAGCAAATAATATGGCTAAGGGTACTTCTAAAGGCAAGGGAGCCGCTAGCTCTAAGCCTGCTAAGCCTGCCGAGGATACTGTTGGCCCGAGGATCCTGAGGTCCCTGTGGAAACACCTAGCCTGTCTGGATTTGAGCCTGCCGAGGATACTGTTGGGGAAGCAAATTCTGAGGTTGGTACAGAGGATTATTCTGAGGATGACTCGTCGGATCCTAAAGCCTTGGAAGAAGAGGTATCTACTACCGCGGAAAGGCTCGCCAGCGTCCGTGTATCACCTAGGAATTAAGCTCAGGACCCCAGCTTGCCCCCCCTGACCACGTGCCGTCAAATATTGGGATAAACGTCGAAAGGCTGGAAAATTCGTGGATACGAATGTCGGGGGGCATTATAACTCCACATCTAAAGGACACTCCAGCACAAATCCGGAGTGAAAAGGAAGTATTGGACCTGTCCGAAAATTTCGGTTTCGCCATCGATGGAGAAGCCATTCCATTCAGCTCAAATCTTGGGGCCGAAGCTGAGGACGCCAAAACTCGACAACGAGTGGTTGGATCCTCTCAATCTCGACGCCAATTGAACCGCACTGAAGCGCTCTTGAAGGAGCTAGCGGCAGCAGCAGTTGTGGACCCCTCTATCGTGTCCCACTTGGCTGATATTCTTCCTATACCGAAGAAGAAGAAAAATTCGGGCCGAGTTTCGAACCCGAGACCCACTGGTTTACCAGCCAGTACGTTTACCACTAAGCCAGTTACCACTGTAGAAATACGGCCTCCGGTCAGTCTAAAATATCAAGATCAATTGAGATAATACATTGGTTTTTTATTTGTATTTTAAATAATTAGTACAAGCTCTTTTTTTCCAATATTTCCAAAGTGTTCTAAATTCACTTTGATGGCTCCAATAGCCTGAGTATTTGGTATGACTCATCTACTTGGACCTATTTGAGACATTAGTAGATGTAGGATATTATAAACTAAATTTTATAATCTCCGAACTACTACTTATTGATTTTGGTCCTCCCGCCAATCTCAAAATCCAATAAGTCTTTTTTTCTTTTTTTAACTTTTCTTCAGATGGAACTTTATTTATATCAGCTAATGTATTAACGTGACTTACGTTATTATGTCTATTTACAAATTAGGCAAGTGGTCATGAACATTTAGTACTTCTAGTGAAAATTATTCAATAAAGAACAGCTAGAGGTACGCCCTGTGTGATCGAGGATATTTAGGCTCTTAACAAGAGGCAGTCCCGATCATTCTTACACAAGCTACCACTGCTAAATCCTAACTGACTAAATTGTATTTTAGTTTAATATAGTTTGAAACCTAGTAATTTCCATCGAAGTTTACATATTTTTCAGTTATATAGTAGTTACAGTCTGGGTGTGAGCCTGCCGAGGGATACTGTTGGGAAGCTCAAATCTTGGGGCCGAAGCTGAGGACGCCATAACTCGACAACGAGTGGCTGGATCCTCTCAATCTCAACGCCAATTGAACCGCACTGAAGCGCTCAAATTTGAAGGAGCTAGCGGCAGCCAATTGCAGTTGTGGACCCCTCTATCGTGTCCCACTTGGCTGATATTCTTCCTATACCGAAGAAGAAAAAAATTTCGGGCCGGGTTTCGAACCCGAGACCTACTGGTTTACCAGCCAGTATGTTTACCACTAAGCCAATTACCACTGGCGAGAGATAATATTTCAAAATTTAATCTCTATGGCTCTGATGCTACCATCGACCATCCTCTTGACAAACCTAACCCTGTCAGAGGATATGATCGTATGGAACTCGATGAGGCTTACCATCCTCGTAATATCGACCCTCATTTGCCAACTAACCCTGGTAATCACGATTTTGGCAATCGCTACACCAGTACCTCGTTAGAGTTCCCGCTCTAATCCTGAGGATGAGGAAGTGAGAACCAGACATACTCGTCTCAGGCTATTACGCTCTGGTATGCAAGTCCTTGAGGACCGTCTATTGAATGACTCTGACCTTGACGATAGGAAAGCGGATAACATTCGCTATCTAATCGATAACAAGAGAAAGGAAATAGACACCATCTTGGCACTAACGGCCCGTAGCACTGAGCATGAGCCTCGTGAACACTTAGAACCAAGCTTTATAAAACAGCTAGGTAACGCGCAGGCTGAGGTCGATTTCTCTACTAATGAGAGTACAGTGGAGACACTGAAGGCCTTCGACCAACTTAAGGAGTCTGCCAGCCTTAGGGATAAGCAGATGATGAATGCCTTTATTCATTTCTGTGAGCCAGGTGAATGGCGAACTATCTTGAAGGCTCATGAGCCCAACTGGAAAGCCCTACCCTGGCACCAGTTGCGTGATAATATACTTAACACCTTTTTTTGAAGATGCACGTGACCGTGAACTTCTAGAGTCTCGCAAGTTCTTTGCGAACGATACCACTATTCGAGGTGCTCTAGCTCATATGACACATATGAATACACGGATGGGTGGTCGTACCTATACTGGCGAATATTTATTAATTTGTCAGATGATGGAGACTCTGGGAGCTAACCTCTTTAAGAAAGTCAATGATGACATCATCGCCTATGGTGATTTGCGATCTATGCCTTGGTCTGTCTTTGAGAAGATAGTACACAAGCATACCAATTCCTCTACTAGAGTACTTAGTACCACGAGCTACACCCAGCCCACTAAGCGAAACGCAGTGAGAGACTAATACTGCGCGTAGTACTAAGAAACCTCAGCACTACTACTGGAGGTACTGGCTCTACTTCTACCAGAACCGAAGGTGATAAGAAGGTGAGAGCGCCTTGCAAGAAGTGTGGTTACAACCTCACAAAACGTAATAGCAAAGTGGAATGGTAGACACGACCCTGTTAAGTGTGCACCAGGCAAACCAGATTTTGGACACTATATGAAAGAGTGTGCTACTTGCAAGGGTACTAACGGTTGGCACAAAGAGGATTGCAAGGACTTACCAGACGTCAAGTTAAGCACTGACAGTACCATATGTGCGCACTAGAGCAAGATTATGAGAAAATGTTCAATAAAATCTATACCAAAGGAGATGAACGTATCTTTCAAACAGTTTTCGTAAATGGAGAAAAAAGTTATGGCACTATTTGATCCAGGGGCTGAAGTCTCTGCTATCTCATGCCGAGTAGCCTACGCTACAGATATGGCTGTCCATAACGAAACAACTGATTTAATCTTGGGAAATGGCAAAAGTTACTACTTGCGAACAAGCCATTGACTATGCACACATAATGCTGTCAGATAGAAGAGAAGTGAAGACTCACCTAATCGTTACTGACATGTCTCAGAAATACGATTTAATTATAGGTATGACTGATCTTCTCAGTTTAGGTATAACACTCACTGGTCTGCCTAATGGGCTAGACCCGAATAAAAGATCAGTCAGATGATAATATGTTAAAGATACCTAAACCTCCGGAAGGTGAAGCAAAGGATATGATTCCGCACTTCACCGATATAATTATGGACTTAATTATACAAAACAGGAAGATTGCAATAACTGACTGGTGTATGTTTAAGTTCTCTAATGGGTACGTTAGACTTGACTTAACAAACGTCGACTTCTCTAAGTTAAAGTGTCCTTCACATAACTTCATGTGAGTTGGAGACACAAAGACGTTGTCAAAACCCAAATCGAAGATTGGTTAAAACAGGGTCTAATTGAAATCAATTATGATGCAACCCCAGTTAACTTAGCTCTCTTAGCGGTCGATCAATATAAATCTGATGGAACGTTTAGTAAAACAAGAGTAGTACTAGACCTGTCGCCAATCAACAAACTAATTCCGCAACATGGTTTTCCCTTACCTAAGATAAGCGAGATACTACGCAAAATGGAGGTGCGACTATCTTTTCAAGATAGACTTAAAAGCTGCATTCCATCAACTACACAATATATCAGCCTCATAGGAAATACTTTTCCTTTACTTGGCAAGGTAAAAAGTACCAGTTTAAAGGTGCACCTGAAGGCTTGCACACATGTTACCTTCTTTCTTCCAACAAGTTATGATGGAACTATTTGCGGACCTGTCGTATAACGTATCAGTCTATTTAGATGATATAGTTATCTTTACAAAGACAACACATGAACATGCTAAACTCGTTAAAGAAGTCTTAAAGCGACTTAATCATGCTAAACTTAAGATTAACGAAGACAAGTGTTCTTTTGCTAAAGATACTATACACTTACTTGGCTACAAAGTATCTGCAGCAGGGTAGAAATTGATCCTGGCAAGAAACAGTTTCTGTTGGATTTATCAACACCAATTACTGGAAGAGATGTGAACTCTGTGTGTGGGTTTGTTAACTTCTTCTCAGTTCAGTACCGCATCTTTCTCATTACTTAAAGCCTTTCAGTCACCTACGGCTGCACAAAGGACCTTTGGAAAGCTTTGGACTAAAGAATGTGATGATGCATTTAAACTAGTCAAAAGTAAAGTAATGGACGCACCATCATGCAGTACCCTGTGGATGGTGTCCCATTCCAAGTAGCAACCGACGCTTCAGATCGAGGCGGTAGGTTGTTAGTGCTTTACCAAACGATAAATGGTAAACCGCGCTACATACAATTCTTTAGCAAGAGTTATAATAAGAGTCAACGGAATTACCTACCGTTAAACAAAGGCTCCTTGCTATAGTTACTGCGCTAAGACAGTTTAAAGACTACCTTTATGGAGAGTTACTTTACTGTCGCCTGTGATCAAAAAAGTCTTTAACATACTTAAAAGATATGAGACCCTGATTCACAGTTGGTGAGCCGCTGGCATGACATTATTGCCAAGTTCGCTTTTAATATAACACACATTCAGGAATACATAACCATCTTCCTGACATGCTCTCGACTTGTGCTTGACTGCCAGAGAGCAGTCAAAGAGTTGTAACTTGTCGATTGGATGCTAAAT
>LUCW03000346.1:30000-64599 GCA_001586965.3 Sphaeroforma sirkka | reverse complement strand
GCCTTCAAGAGCGCTTCCAGTGCGGTTCAATTGGCGTCGAGATTGAGAGGATCCAACCACTCGTTGTCGAGTTATGGCGTTCGGACAGGTCAATACTTCCTTTTCACTCCGGATTTGTGCTGGAGTGTCCTTTAGATGTGGAGTTATAATGCCCCCCGACATTCGTATCCACGAATTTTCCAGCCTTTCGACGTTTATCCCCAATATTTGACGGCACGTGGTCACGGGGCAAGCTGGGGTCCTGAGCTTCACTCCTAGGTGATACACGGACGCTGGCGAGCCTTTCCGCGGTAGTAGATACCTCTTCTTCCAAGGCTTTGGGATCCGACGAGTCATCCTCAGAATAATCCTCTGTACCAACCTCAGAATTTGCTTCCCCAACAGTATCCTCGGCAGGCTCAACTCCAGACAGGCTAGGTGTTTCCACAGGGACCTCAGGAACCTCGGCAGGCTTAGCAGGCTTAGAGCTAGCGGCTCCCTTGCCTTTAGAAGTACCCTTAGCCATAGTATTTGCTGGATAGTAAATCGATGTCAGACAGTCTAGAAGCAGTACACTACTGTAACTACTAGATAACTGAAAAATATGTAAACTTCGATGGAAATTACTAGGTTTCAAACTATATTAAACTAAAATACAATTTAGTCAGTTAGGATTTAGCAGTGGTAGCTTGTGTAAGAATGATCGGGACTGCCTCTTGTTAAGAGCCTAAATATCCTCGATCACACAGGGCGTACCTCTAGCTGTTCTTTATTGAATAATTTTCACTAGAAGTACTAAGTGTTCATGACCACTTGCCTAATTTGTAAATAGACATAATAACGTAAGTCACGTTAATACATTAGCTGATATAAATAAAGTTCCATCTGAAGAAAAGTTAAAAAAAGAAAAGACTTATTGGATTTTGGAGATTGGCGGAGGACCAAAATCTATAAGTAGTAGTTCGGAGATTATAAAATTTTAGTTTATAATATCCTACATCTACTAATGTCTCAAATAGGTCCAAGTAGATGAGTCATACCAAATACTCAGGCTATTGGAGCCATCAAAGTGAATTTAGAACACTTTGGAAATATTGGAAAAAGAGCTTGTACTAAATTATTTAAAATACAAATAAAAACCAATGTATTATCTCAATTGATCTTGATATTTTAGACTGACCGGAGGCCGTATTTCTACAATGACTCGTCGGACCCTAAAGCTTTAGAAGCAGTTTTATCAAACGTTGCTTGTAATTCACTATAGCGGCCAAAGAAATAGTGAAACGGGAGTGTTCCAGTTTGAGGATTCATGCAGTTATTCATTTGAGTCTGAACCCATTTCAAATGATAAGGCCACATATCCTCAACGTCGTCTAGTGCGGTACGCAAGAGTTTCTTAAGTTCTCTATGACGTGTCTCATTTGCACCCTGCGTTTGAGGTTTGTAAGGAACACCACGCCTATGGGTCATGCCTGATACGAGTATAAGTGCCTCCATTACGTCGGTACAAAACTCACTACCGTTATCAGAACATAGTACTCGGGGGAAACCGAAGTCATTGAAGACGTGATAGCATAATTCTGACACTGTTTGTGGACGTTTGTTCGGTATTGCATAAAGCAAGTTATAGCCCGAAGCCACACATAAGAAATGACAGATATATACATCGCCAGTATGCATGGATCGCGGGAGTTTAACCAAATCGACTATGACTCGGCGCATCGGTTGGTCTTCTGTCACACTTTTTAGGGGTGCCCAACCGTATCGCTTGATCTGGTTCTTTTCACAATCAGTACAGCGTCGGTATACTTCACGTATGGTTTCTTTCAGCGCCGGGTGATCAAGCCCTGCACGAATAGCCATTTTATAAGTATGCTCATATGCTCGATGCGTTAAATTATGTATAATTTTAACTCCACTTTCGAGCTCCTCTAAGTCAGTCAGATTCTGCGTAACGCTGGCTGGATGAACCATAGTCCTGTTGGAAAGGGCAACCTCAGTATCAGGAGGGGTAGAGTCCTGAGATACATAATTGACAACATTGGATTGTTGAAGTATCTTCTTCAGTTGTTTCGCAACTCCTGGCTGTTCTTTAAGCAGCGCTTTAAGTAGTTGAGTGCGAGCTTCAGGTTCTCTTAGAGTTTTGAGTCTTTGATCCATGGCCTTAGCTAGTTCCATGTTTTTTTACGATCTAATGCCGTTTCAATCGGCATTACCTCGACTACAATCTTGTTGGGTGCATGTGTTGTACGAGTCTTGAGCTTTTGTTCAAACTCTTTAGACTCCTCTAGTTTAGCTAAGAATTCGGTTGAGGGTTTCCACGTAGTGGTACCTGCAGGACCGATGCGACAAACAATGGTGTGTTTCCAAGGCGTCTTCTTAATAGAATAGGATCCCTGATACAAGAACGTGTCGGTTTCACGGTCGACATAAATAGGTTCGTCTTGAATCATATTAATTAAATCACGTATCCATGGGTCGGAGTTACGTAAGGGACAACACAGCGTAATGATAGATTTAGTAATATTAACATAATTTAACAACTGTGCGATAAGTTGACAAGGTGGGTTAGCCCACGCATTATGCTTTGATAAGTCAAGCTGAAATGCATCACCTTTAGGATGAGTCAACGACCTATATTCAGAAACCTGTTTGTTATATTCTGCGGCGAACATATCAACAGTAAATGGACCCCATCGTGATTGAGCGAGGTTAAACCATTTCTTATTTAGCATCCAATCGGTTGCTAATAACTCCTTGACTGTTTTCTGGTAGTCGGGCACAAGTCGAGAGAGCATGTCAGGAAGATGGTTATGTATTCCTGGTATGTGTGTTATATTAAAAGCAAACTTGGCAATAATGTCATGCCAGCGGCTCACCAACTGTGAATCAGGGTTCATATCTTTTTTAAGTATATTAAAGACTTTTGATCACAGGCGACAGTAAAAAGTAACTTCCATAAAGGTAGTCTTTAAACTGTCTTAGCGCAATAACTATAGCAAGGAGCTCTTGTTTAACGGTAGGGTAATTCCGTTGACTCTTATTATAACTCTTGCTAAAGAATTGTATGTAGCGCGGTTTACCATTTATCGTTTGGTAAAGCACTCCACCTACCGCTCGATCTGAAGCGTCGGTTGCTACTTGGAATGGGACACCATCCACAGGGTACTGCATGATGGGTGCGTCCATTACTTTACTTTTGACTAGTTTAAATGCATCATCACATTCTTTAGTCCAAAGCTTTCCCAAAGGTCCTTTGTGCAGCCGTAGGTGACTGAAAGGCTTTAAGTAATGAGAAAGATGCGGTACCGAATCCGAGAAGAAGTTAACAAACCCACACACAGAGTTCACATCTCTTCCAGTAATTGGTGTTGATAAATCCAACAGAAACTGTTTCTTGCCAGAATCAATTTCTACCCCTGCTGCAGATACTTTGTAGCCAAGTAAGTGTATAGTATCTTTAGCAAAAGAACACTTGTCTTCGTTAATCTTAAGTTTAGCATGATTAAGTCGCTTTAAGACTTCTTTAACGAGTTTAGCATGTTCATGTGCTGTCTTTGTAAAGATAACTATATCATCTAAATAGACTGATACGTTATACGACAGGTCCGCAAATAGTTCCATCATAACTTTTGGAAGAAAGAAGGTAACATGTGTAAGCCTTCAGGTGCACCTTTAAACTGGTACTTCTTACCTTGCCAAGTAAAGGAAAAAAAGTATTTCCTATGAGGCTCATATATCTGTAGTTGATGGAATGCAGCTTTTAAGTCTATCTTGGAAAGATAGTCGCACCCTCCATTTTGCGTAGTATCTCGCTTATCTTAGGTAAGGGAAAACTATGTTGCGGAATTAGTTTGTTGATTGGCGACAGGTCTAGTACTACTCTTGTTTTACTAAACGTTCCATCAGATTTATATTGATCGACCGCTAAGAGAGAGCTAAGTTAACTGGGGTTGCATCATAATTGATTTCAATTAGACCCTGTTTTAACCAATCTTCGTTTTGGGTTTTGACAACGTCTTTGTGTCTCCAACTCACGTAGTTATGTGAAGGTCACTTTAACTTAGAGAAGTCGACGTTTGTTAAGTCAAGTCTAACGTACCCATTAGAGAACTTAAACATACACCAGTCAGTTATTGCAATCTTCCTGTTTTGTATAATTAAGTCCATAATTATATCGGTGAAGTGCGGAATCATATCCTTTGCTTCACCTTCCGGAGGTTTAGGTATCTTTAACATATTATCATCTGACTGATCTTTATTCGGGTCTAGCCCATTAGGCAGACCAGTGAGTGTTATACCTAAACTGAGAAGATCAGTCATACCTATAATTAAATCGTATTTCTGAGACATGTCAGTAACGATTAGGTGAGTCTTCACTTCTCTTCTATCTGACAGCATTATGTGTGCATAGTCAATGGCTTGTTCGCAAGTAGTAACTTTGCCATTTCCCAAGATTAAATCAGTTGTTTCGTTATGGACAGCCATATCTGTAGCGTAGGCTACTCGGCATGAGATAGCAGAGACTTCAGCCCCTGGATCAAATAGTGCCATAACTTTTTTCTCCATTTACGAAAACTGTTTGAAAGATACGTTCATCTCCTTTGGTATAGATTTTATTGAACATTTTCTCATAATCTTGCTCTAGTGCGCACATATGGTACTGTCAGTGATTAACTTGGACGTCTGGTAAGTCCTTGCAATCCTCTTTGTGCCAACCGTTAGTACCCTTGCAAGTAGCACACTCTTTCATATAGTGTCCAAAATCTGGCTTTCCTGGTGCACACTTAACAGGGTCGTGTCTACCATTCCACTTGCCATTACGTTTTGTGAGGTTGTAACCACACTTCTTGCAAGGCGCTCTCACCTTCTTATCACCTTTCGGTTCGGTAGAAGTAGAGCCAGTACCCCCTCCAGTAGTAGTGCGAGGTTTCTTAGTACTACGCGCAGTATTAGTCTCTACTGCGTTTCGCTTAGTGGGCTGGGTGTAGCTCGTGGTACTAAGTACTCTAGTAGAGGAATTGGTATGCTTGTGTACTATCTTCTCAAAGACAGACCAAGGCATAGATCGCAAATCACCATAGGCGATGATGTCATCATTGACTTTCTTAAAAGGTTAGCTCCCAGAGTCTCCATCATCTGACAAATTAATAAATATTCGCCAGTATAGGTACGACCACCCATCCAGAGTATTCATATGTGTCATATGAGCTAGAGCACCTCGAATAGTGGTATCGTTCGCAAAGAACTTGCGAGACTCTAGAAGTTCACGGTCACGTACATCTTCAAAAAAAAGGTGTTAAGTATATTATCACGCAACTGGTGCCAGGGTAGGGCTTTCCAGTTGGGCTCATGAGCCTTCAAGATAGTTCGCCATTCACCTGGCTCACAGAAATGAATAAAGGCATTCATCATCTGCTTATCCCTAAGGCTGGCAGACTCCTTAAGTTGGTCGAAGGCCTTCAGTGTCTCCACTGTAGTCTCATTAGTAGAGAAATCGACCTCAGCCTGCGCGTTACCTAGCTGCTTTATAAAGCTTGGTTCTAAGTGTTCACGAGGCTCATGCTCAGTGCTACGGGCTGCTAGTGCCAAGATGGTGTCTATTTCCTTTCTCTTGTTATCGATTAGATAGCGAATGTTATCCGCTTTCCTATCGTCAAGGTCAGAGTCATTCAATAGACGGTCCTCAAGGACTTGCATACCAGAGCGTAATAGCCTGAGACGAGTATGTCTGGTTCTCACTTCCTCATCCTCAGGATTAGAGCGGGAACTCTCTAACGAGGTACTGGTGTAGCGATTGCCAAAATCGTGATTACCAGGGTTAGTTGGCAAATGAGGGTCGATATTACGAGGATGGTAAGCCTCATCGAGTTCCATACGATCATATCCTCTGACAGGGTTAGGTTTGTCAAGAGGATGGTCAATGGTAGCATCAGAGCTATAGAGATTAAATTTTGAAATATTTTCTCTCTAGCCAGTGGTAACTGGCTTAGTGGTAAACATACTGGCTGGTAAACCAGTAGGTCTCGGGTTCGAAACTCGGCCCGAATTTTTTCTTCTTCTTCGGTATAGGAAGAATATCAGCCAAGTGGGACACGATAGAGGGGTCCACAACTGCTGCTGCCGCTAGCCCCTTCAAGAGCGCTTCAGTGCGGTTCAATTGGCGTCGAGATTGAGAGGATCCAACCACTCGTTGTCGAGTTATGGCGTCCTCAGCTTCGGCCCCAAGATTTGAGCTGAATGGAATGGCTTCTCCATCGATGGCGAAACCGAAATTTTCGGACAGGTCCAATACTTCCTTTTCACTCCGGATTTGTGCTGGAGTGTCCTTTAGATGTGGAGTTATAATGCCCCCCGACATTCGTATCCACGAATTTTCCAGCCTTTCGACGTTTATCCCCAATATTTGACGGCACGTGGTCACGGGGCAAGCTGGGGTCCTGAGCTTCACTCCTAGGTGATACACGGACGCTGGCGAGCCTTTCCGCGGTAGTAGATACCTCTTCTTCCAAGGCTTTAGGATCCGACGAGTCATCCTCAGAATAATCCTCTGTACCAACCTCAGAATTTGCTTCCCCAACAGTATCCTCGGCAGGCTCAACTCCAGACAGGCTAGGTGTTTCCACAGGGACCTCAGGAACCTCGGCAGGCTTAGCAGGCTTAGAGCTAGCGGCTCCCTTGCCTTTAGAAGTACCCTTAGCCATAGTATTTGCTGGATAGTAAATCGATGTCAGACAGTCTAGAAGCAGTACACTACTGTAACTACTAGATAACTAAAAAATATGTAAACTTCGATGGAAATTACTAGGTTTCAAACTATATTAAACTAGAATACAATTTAGTCAGTTAGGATTTAGCAGTGGTAGCTTGTGTAAGAATGATCGGGACTGCCTCTTGTTAAGAGCCTAAATATCCTCGATCACACAGGGCGTACCTCTAGCTGTTCTTTATTGAATAATTTTCACTAGAAGTACTAAGTGTTCATGACCACTTGCCTAATTTGTAAATAGACATAATAACGTAAGTCACGTTGATACATTAGCTGATATAAATAAAGTTCCATCTGAAGAAAAGTTAAAAAAAAAAAAAGACTTATTGGATTTTGGAGATTGGCGAGAGGACCAAAATCTATAAGTAGTAGTTCGGAGATTATAAAATTTAGTTTATAATATCCTACATCTACTAATGTCTCAAATAGGTCCAAGTAGATGAGTCATACCAAATACTCAGGCTATTGGAGCCATCAAAGTGAATTTAGAACACTTTGGAAATATTGGAAAAAGAGCTTGTACTAAATTATTTAAAATACAAATAAAAAGCAATGTATTATCTCAATTGATCTTGATATTTTAGACTGACCGGAGGCCGTATTTCTACAATGACTCGTCGGACCCTAAAGCTTTAGAAGAGGATGTCTCAACTGCCGCGGAAAGGCTCGCCAGCGTCCGTGTGTCTCCTAGTAGTGCAGCCCAGGGCATCAGCTTGCTATCTGACTGCGAAAAGTCAGATATTGGAAAGGCTACATCTCCTGAACAAGTGGAGGAAGTGTCTCGAGATCGACGGTTTATCGCTACTAAAAGTCAGCGTAATCCACTTTTTAACAAAGATGGCGGCGTTGTCATTTGGTCCGCAAAGATGAGTTTTTAAAGGAGCTAGCCGCTGCCGCAGTTTCTGACCTTTCGATCTTATCCCACGTGGCCGATATTCTTCCTATACCAAAGGTTCAAACCTGAGGCTCACTGGTTTACCAACCAACAGGGTTACCACTGAGCCAGCTACCGCTTGTCTAGTGGGTAAAACTTCAAGATTTGATCCCTATAGCTCGGAAGCTACAATCGACCACCCTCTCGACAAACCTAACCCTGTCAGAGGCTACGATCGTATGGAGATCGATGAGGCTTACCACCCTCATAACATCGATCATCATTTACCATCTAACCCTGGTAATCACGGCTTTGGTAATCCTTATACCAGTACCTCACTAAAGAGTACCCACCCTAGCACTGAAGACGAGGAAGTGAGAAACAGACAACAACGTCTCAGGCTATTACGTTCTGGTATGCAAGTCCTTGAAGACCGTCTATTGAATGACTCTGACCTCGACGATAAGAAAGTGGAGAACATTCGCTATCTAATCGATAACAAGAGAAAGGAGATAGACTCCATCTTGGCACTAGCAACCCGTAGCACTGAGCGTAAACCTCGTGAACGCTTCGAAATAAGGTTATAAAGTAGCTAGGTAACGCGAAGGCTGAGGTTGATTTCTCTACTAATGAGAGTACAGTGGAAACACTGAAGGCCTTTGACCAACTTAAGGAGTCTGCCAGCCTTACGGATAAGCAGATAATGAATGCCTTTATTCATTTCTGTGAGTCAGAGGAATAGAAAACTATCTTGAAGGCCTATGAGCCCAACTGGAAAGCCCTACCCTTGCGCCAGTTGCGTGAGAATATACTTAACGCCTTCTTCGATGAAGCACGTGACCGTGAACTTCTAGAGTCTCGTAAGACCTTTGCGAACGATACTACTATTAGAGCTGCTCTAGCTCATATGACACATACGAACACTCGGATAGGAGGTCGTACCTATACTGGCAAATATTTATTAATTTGTCAGATGATGGAGACTCTGGAGGCTAGCTTTTTTAAGAAGGTTATAAGGATATTATCGCCTATGGTGATTTGCAATCTATGCTTTGGTCTGTCTTTGAGAAGATAGTTCAAAAGCACACCAATTCATCTACTAGAGTACTTAGTATCTCGAGCTTTACCCAGCCCGCTAAGCGTACCGCGACAGAGAATAACACTGCGCGTAATACAAAGAAACCTCGCAAGGAGTACTCTACAGGCCAATCTCAATCAAATTTTGGGACCGGCTCTAACAACCCCGAACAATGATGGGCCCATCTCCAAGGAGCCTTTGACTGATGACCAATGGAAATCCAACCATACACCAAATGCTCACCAACCTCTGTGCAAAAACCACCAACCTTGAATCCGAACTCCGGGACCTTAAATCTCAAACCCGTGCACCTATAGACAAAGACACACCCGACACTTTCCGATTTGGCTCCACAAGCCGGCCTGCTCCGCCTGCAAAAACACCGCGGTCACAGGCGCCCAATAGCAGCAGTGAGCCTCCCAGCTACCGCTCAAAAGTGGACAAACCTGCAAAACCGAGCCCTAAAAAACGCCCGACCCCACCAGCTTCTCAGTCCCAACCGCAGCCGCCAGTACCCGAACACCTTTTGACGAAAGTGGTGGGCTGCCCGATGCCGGACAAAACTCTTCAAGAAATGTATGACATAACTCCGGTATGGCTCTTCTTCCGATCAATTTTCCCTAACGGCAAGCCCCCATCCCAATCAGTATTTGAAAAATACTGGCATGCCCAACCAGTTCTCAATCGCCACCACTTTCTCTGGTATCTTCCGTCCAAATCGGTATCTCTCCGCCTTTGTGTTCCTAGCGACGCTATCGCCCAGATACCATATGTTTATACATTGTAACATGCATACTTGTCATTTTTGAAATAAATAATATTATCCCTACTGCTGGAGGTGGTAAAGGCTTTACTTCTACTGAACCAAAGGAAGTAGAGAGCACCTTGCAAGAAGTGTGGTTACAACCTCACTAAACGTGATGGCAAGGGGAATGGTAAACACGACTCTGTTAAGTGTGCACCAGGCGAGCCAAACTTTGGGCACTATATGAAAGAACTACTTGCAAGGGTACTAACGGTTGGCACAAAGATGATTGCAAGGACATGCCGGACGTCCAAGTTGAGCACTGACAGTTCTAAAAAAAGTTCAATAAAATCTATACCAAAGGAGATGAACGCATTTTAAACCGTTTATGTAAATGGAGAAAAGGTTATAGCATTTTTTGATCCAGGGGCTGAAGTCTCTGCTATCTCACGCCCAATAGCCTACGCTACAGATATGGCTATCCATAACGAAACAACTAATTTAATCTTGGGAAATGGCAAAGTTACCACTTGCGAAGAAGTCATTGACTATGTACACATAATATTGTCAGATAGAAGAGAAGTAAAGACTCACCTAATCGTTATTGACATGTCTCAGAAATACGATTTAATTATAGGATGACTGATCTTCTCAGTTTAGGTATAACTCTCACTGGTCTGCCTAATGGGCTATAGACCCAAATAAAGATCAGTCAGATGATAACATGTTAAAGATACCTAAATCTCCGGAAGGTGAAGCAAAAAATATGATTCCGCACTTTACCGATATAATTATGGACTTAATTATACAAAAACAGAAAGATTGCAATAACTGACTGGTGTATGTTTAAGTTCTCTATCGGTTACGTTAAGCTTGACTTAACAAACGTCGACTTATCTAAGTTAAAGTGTCCTTCACATAACTTCGTGAGTTGGAGACACAAAGACATTGTCAAAACCCAAATTGAAGATTGGTTAAAACATGGTCTAATTGAAATCAATTATGATGCAACCCCAATTAACTTAGCTCTCTTGGTGGTCGATCAATATAAATCTGATGAAACGTTCAGTAAAACAAGAGTAGTACTAGACCTGTCGCCAATTAACAAACTAATTCCGCAACATAATTTTCTCTTACCAAAGATAAGCGAGATACTACGCAAAATGGAAGGTGCGACTATCTTTTCCAAGGTAGACTTAAAAGCTGCATTCCATCAATTACAAATATATGAGCCGCATAGAAAAACTTTTCCTTTACCTGGCAAGATAAGAAGTACCAGTTTAAAGGTGCACCTGAAGGCTTACACATGTTGCCTTCTTTCTTCCAACAAGTTATGATGGAATTATTTGCGGACCTGTTGGATAACGTATCAGTATATTTAGATGATATAGTTATCTTTACAAAGACAGCACATGAACATGCTATACTCGTTGAAGAAGTCTTAAAGCGACTAAACCATGCCAAACTTAAGATTAACGAGGACAAGTGTTCTTTTGCTAAAGATATTATACACTTACTTGGCTACAAGGTATTTGCAGCAGGGGTAAAAATTTCTGTTGGATTTATCAACACCGATTACTGGAAGAGATGTGAACTCTGTGTGTAGGTTTGTTAACTTCTCCTCGGATTCGGTACCTCATCTTTCTCATTACTTAAAGCCTTTCAGTCACCTACAGCTACACTAAGGACCTTTGGGAAAGCTCTGGACTAAAGAATGTGATGATGCATTCAAGCTAGTCAAAAGTAAAGTAATGAATGCACCCATCATGCAATACCCTGTGGATGGCGTCCCATTCCAAGTAGCAACCGACGCTTCCAATCGAGCGGTAAGTGGAGTGCTATACCAAACGATAAATGGTATTGGGAAAGCTCTGGACTAAAGAATGTGATGATGCATTCAAGCTAGTCAAAAGTAAAGTAATGAATGCACCCATCATGCAATACCCTGTGGATGGCGTCCCATTCCAAGTAGCAACCGACGCTTCCAATCGAGCGGTAAGTGGAGTGCTATACCAAACGATAAATGGTAAACCACGCTACATACAATTCTTTAGCAAGAGTTATAATAAGAGTCAACGGAATTATCCTACCGTTAAACAAGAGCTCCTTGCTATAATTACTGCGCTAAGACAGTTTAAAGACTACCTTTATGGAAATTACTTCACTGTCGCCTGTGATCAAATGTCTTTAATATATTTGAAGGACATGAACCCTGATCTACAGTTGATGAGCCGCTGGCATGACATTATTGCTAATTTTGCCTTTAACATTACACACATACCAAGAATACATAATCATCTTCCTGACATGCTCTCTCGACTTGTCCCTGACTACCAGAAAACAATTAAAGAGTTATTAGCAACCGATTGGATGCTTAATAAGAAATGGTTTAACTTCGCTCAATTAAGATGGGGTTCATTTACTATTGATATGTTCGCCGCAGAACATAACAAACAGGTTTCTGATTAAAGGTTGTTGACTCATCCTAAAAGTGATGCCTTTCAACTTGACTTATCGAAGAATAATGTGTGGGCTAACCCACCTTGGCAACTTATCGCACAGTTGTTAAATTATGTTAACATTGCTAAATCTACCATTACACTGTGTTGTCCCTTACGTAGCTCCGACCCATGGATACGTGATTTAATTAATATGATATAAGACGAGCCTATCTATGTCGACCGTGAAACCGACGCGTTCTTGTATCAGGGATCCTATTCTATTAGGAAGACACCTTGGAAACACACCATCGTTTGTCGCATCGGTCCTACAGGTACCACTAAGTGGAAACGCTCAACCGAGTTCTCAGCTAAACTAGAGGAGTCTAACGAGTTTGAACAAAATCTCAAGACTCGTACAACACACGCACCCAACAAGAATGCAGTCGAGGTAATGCCGATTGAGACGGCATTAGATCGTAAAAACATGGAACTAGCTAAGGCCATGGATCGAAGACTCAAAGCTCTAAGAGAACCTGAAGCTCGCACTCAACTATTTAAAGCGCTGCTTAAAGAACAGCCAGGAGTTGCGAAACAACTGAAGAAGATACTTCAACAATCTTATGTTGTTAAATACGTATCTCAGGAGTCTATCCCTCCTGATACCAAAATTGCCTTATCTAACGGGACTATGGTTCATCCAGCCAGCGTTACACAGAATCTGACTGACTTAAAAGAGCTCGAGAGTAGAGTTAAAATAATACAAAATTTAACTCATCGAGCATATGAGCATACTTATAAGGATGGCTATTCGTACAGGGCTTGATCACCCGTCGCTGAAAGAAGCCATACGTGAAGTATACCGACGCTGTACTGATTGTGAAAAGAACCAGATCAAGCGCTACGGTTGGGCACCCCGTGATAGAAGACCAACCGATGGGCCGAGTCATAGTAGATTTGGTTAAACTCCCGCGATCCAACCATACTGGCGATGTATATATCTGTCATTTCTTATGTGTGGCTTCGGGCTATAACTTGCTTTATGCAATACCGAACAAACGCCCGCAAACAGTGGCAGAATTATGCTATCACGTCTTTAATGACTTCGGTTTCCCCAGTGTACTATGTTCTGATAACGGTAGTGAGTTTTGTACCGACGTAATGGAGGGACTTATACTCGTATCAGGCATGACCCATAGGCGTGGTGCTTCTTATAAACCTCAAACGCAGGGTGGAAATGAGACACGTCATAGAGAACTAAAGAAGCTATTGCGTACCGCACTAGATGACGTTGAGGATATGTGGCCTTATCATTTTGAATGGGTTCAGACTCGAATGAATGACTGCATGAATCCTCAAACTGGAACACTCCCGTTTCACTATTTATTTGGCCGCTATAGTTAATTACAAGCAACGTTGGACAAAACTGCGCCCGAGAAACACGTTACTCCGTGGCTACAAAAGATTGAGCATATGCAGAACGTTGTTTACCCCTTTTTACTCGAGCACAAAAATCGGGTCCTACTTAAAGCGTATGACCGATGGAAAAACACTAATGTAAACTTCGATGGATATTTCTATGTTTTAAACTATGTTATAAGATACAATTTAAATCAGTTCGGATTTAGCAGTAGTAGCTTGTGTAAGAATGATCGGGACTGCCTCTTGGTAAGAGCCTTAATACCCTCGATCACACAGGGCGTACCTCTAGCTGCTGTTCTTTATTGAATAATTTTCACTAGGAGTACTAAGTGCTCATGACCACATGCCTAATTTGTAGATAGATATTACAACGCAAGTCAAGTTAATACATTAGCTAATATAAATAAAGTTACATCTGAAGAAAAGTTAAAAGAGAAAAAGACATTGGATTTTGGAGATTGGCGGGAAGACCAAAACATGTAAGTAGTAGCTCAGGGATTATAAAATTTAGTTTATAATATCCTACCTCTACTACCGTCTCAAATAGGTCCAAGTAAATGAGTCATACCAAATACTCAGGCTATTGGAGCCATCAAAGTGAATTTAGCACACTTTGGAAATATTGGAAAAAAGAACTTGTATTAAATTATTTTAAATACAAATAAAAACCAATGTTATCTCATTTGATCTTGATATTTTAGATTGACCGGTGGTCGTATTTCTACACAATTCTAATTTCAGTGGAAAAGAACTAATCTATATTTGGAAAGCCACCTAATTGTCCACTGTAGAGTCTCATACTCTAAGTATTAAATCATTTTAAATACAAATAAAAACCAATATGTTATCTCATTTGATCTTGATATGCTAGACTGACCGGAGGCCGTATTTCTACAATGTAATTTAAGTTTAGCGTCAGCCCTTGGTAATGAGCTAAAAGATTTGGGAATGTAAGACTGAGACTATTGTCTTTATGGCTTCGCTCTAATCAGTCAATACTTCGGTCTAGATTTATTCGGTGTCAGTAACTAAGATCAGATTTCATTTCATTGAATGCATGACATTTCATTCTATATTAAAGCTGAAAAAATCCTGCTATTTCAATCCGCTGTGGTGAACGTCGTTGCCCCCCTTATAATCCACAAGAATGATAAAGATTTGAATATACTTACAGAAATTTCAGCTTACCAGTACACTTGCCACTATCAGTGTCTGTCCCATATTGAATTTATAAGGACATTTTTTCGGCATTGCTTTTACTATAGCCAAGTAGGACACAAACTGGGTCCAGTAGTCGAACTATCAAACGGCTTGCAGTACGCAGCCCCATCCCGACCAACTGCAACCTCAAAATTGTAAGCTGTAGTCTAATCCTTTTCATTTTTGCGGATTGTGAGGGGACCAACGATGCTCACCACAGCGGACTGAAGTAGCAGTTTTTTAGTTTTAAACCATTGAACACATATAGCTTAGTACAGTTACTAATTTTTCCTTCTGTTGCAGTATCTGTTATCAAGTAAAATTCTCCACCCTTTTCAACCGACTTGTAATCTGAGATTACGGCTTCCTTTGCGTAATAAACTATATCCATCTTGTGGGCATAATGGCAGTTCTTATAGTGAAAACATTTATTTTGTTGATAAATGAGTTTGGTAGACACACGTTCCTATACAGAGATCTGTAACTGATAGTCAACGTTTGTGAGAAATATAACAGCTATCACACTCACATGCCGATCAACTGGAGAGTCAACACGCAAAATATGATAGAATAGGATCTGGTAAGTGATGATTCAAATCCAATCGACGTCGAGAGAGCATAAGCAAATCTGCAAGCAGATTCACGGGTTTATGAAGAGTTAAAAGTAAATCAGGCTCAGTCCTTCATCCTAGCGAGCTATTGTTGGCCGTTCTAAAAAAAAAAAATGCGTTAACAGATGATGCTAGCCTAAGGGATTCTACAAAAACATTTGTAGAGTTAATTTCCAATTACCACTATCATCTTGGTAGATTTTTGTAGAGAATAAAATATCCACCAACGCAACATGTAATACATCACCAGACTATTCACATACTAAGGTACTTCGAACATTATTCGACTCTAGTCTAAGTGTCTAAGCGAGTAAAACAGCAGATAGATGCGCTGAAGAAGCAACCTTCACCTATTTAAATAAAATAATGTATACGAAATTGTCTTCAAAACACAGATACGTTTGCAAATACTATCGCTGTGCCTGCTACAAATATATGCGCTAGAATATGTCAGGTAATACAAACACAAATCACAAGCTGTGTAGCCGCGTCTTTTGGAAGTTATTACGCTGATATTTTCGAACAGGGTTTGAGGAAAAGTAGTAGGACTCAATATTATGTGCCGATGGACACAAATTAATCAAAAAGTAGCGGGAGTCTCTCACGCATGGAGGCAAATAGGACGTTGATGCAATTGCTGAGTTAGAATATGAAAGTAAAGAATTGGTGCATATCGTGTTGCAGATTTTAGAACAAGTAAATAATTAACAGTCCTGGAAAAAGCTGGTCGGAGGTCTGAATGGTGTGTAGCGTGTATAAATACCGTTAAACAGACAATATTATATTACCTGGAGAACAATAAATAGGTTACTAGTATGCTTTACCCGCAAGAGTTATGAATCACTCCGATCTCACATATCCAACACCTGCTGTACAGGCACTTAGCGTTGTATGTACTGAAATATGTGAATTTAAATTCAGACAAATAACTTTAAAACAATATAGTATTCTGTCAAATCAAAAGTGCAAATATGAGTGTTGGAGCTCGGTGAGAGTTGGTTCAAATCAGGGCTAGATTGTAGCCCAATCGTGCACCTTCATTGCCTGCGTGTTATTTATGTGCAAGAGACGGAAAAGTAGAGTTTCCTGACCATGTTAAAACGATTAGTCAATACAGGTACTCGTAATCTCAAAACTTATTTGAATAGTTTGTTTAAGACTAGTAGACCGACGGAAAAAATGAGCACAATCTTTCTTGCTCATGAACTAAGAATTGTATTATATAATGAAGTAACATGTGCATTGTATTCATATACAACATATGACATGCTAAAAAATAGGTATATATAAACATCTATAATAGCTACAACTGTACATAATCCCTGGCTATACATTAAGGCATTACTTTTAACATACACAAGTATATAACACTTGAATATCAATTTTCGTCTGACGAGGCACTGCTACTACGCTGTCCCTTCGGCAACGGCGTATTATGATCAAATCTGATGCGACATCTATCATCATCAGAGTAATCGCATCCAGTACATCCCGACCTCGGATCAATTTTGATATAACACCTTGATCAATGCTGTATACCCTATACCTCCAGATCAATCGGATCCAGCTTCTTCTTTGGTTGTTCACACTGGCGGTCCTTTTAGTCTCATAGTCTTCACGGTAACTACAATATTTTAAATTCACTCACAAATCACTTCTCATGCACAATTGGCTTACATGTGTATACAACGTAGTAGGTGTCTGCATTGTATACTAGGTGATATTATATTCTTAACATGTGTGATTCATGTATAGATTGCACTGGAATGTAGTATATAATAATTTGAGGGTCTGACATAGTTTTGTCTGCTTTTTCAATCGCAATCTATCCAGCCAATGGATTATAAGAACCCTTAAATGCTATTTATAACCTAGCAAAAATGAGTCAGTAGACATACCTTCCCAAGCCTCGAGGGAGCTGTGTTTCAGAAAACGAGGGAAAGACTTCCAAAGGGTCGTGCTATATTTTACTGTATTATACTTTTCTTACAATGATGTATTTTTCTTACAATTACTCATTATTGTGCTTAAAATAGAACTGATATCCTATTTTTTTAAATACCCATCCGTGAGTCGATAAATTCGTTTCGACACAGTCATCTCAGAAAACAAGGTATTGACGCAGCACAACGCTTGCATGCTAATAATATATGAGAGGTGAGGATCCCAAACAGCAGAGCCAAAGAACGCTGTGTAAACTGACTAGTTGTTCCGTTTGACGCTTTTAAGCCTTCGATGCATTGTTTTTTTTGTTTCAAATACAGCATTGCAAACCCAATAAAGTTTTGATTTGACTTCGCTACTATCAGTTTTAGGGCTCGGTAAATAAATGGCGGCAGAAAACTGAAGCCGTTTTCTGAGATACATTTTTTGGACACGAGCGAAGAACATTCAGTACGGAGACCAATACCCTATTGTCGGGATGTAGTATATTTAGTTATTCCCTATATAGAGATATGTTTAGAAGCATTCTGGTTTGTTATTTGCCTTCGGCACTGTCCATATAAACCTTGAGATCGATTGCTGAATCCCAATCTTTCAACGATGTAGGAATCAATCCCGAAGTGACTCATCATCAGTAATTTCTAATTCAGTAGAGACAGTCATCAGTACTCTCTGATCGCTGTTTATAGGATGTGGTATTGTACCTCATAGGGTTTGATCTGTACTATAAGTAAAAGCCTTATATTTATTAGGGTGTAGACACCAGTAGTATTTGAATTTTCCATGGATGATTATGTAATATCCAACATTACTGAACGATATTCATCAGTCTTTTCTAGTATATTCAGAGCTATAATTGAAAGCCTGTCTAGCAATAGCACAAACCTGTCATGCGTGAAGCACCGGTGGTAATCCAATCCTTTTAAAAAACATTAGTATCCATAATTGGTGCGAGTTGAATAGGCAAATATAGAGTGATTGCGATTGGCATTTACAATACCCTGAATATACAACATTGGTCGAATATTGCTGATAAAGGAGTTTCAATTTATTGGGGGACCGGAAGAGATTATTCCGGGACCACTGTGAGAGAACACCTCGAATGGGGCTTTGTGACTTGAAGAAACACGAATAGAGACTCAGTGAGTGCTGTCGTCTGAAGACTTGTTCATACGCTAGAAGTTGGAATTTATTATAAAAGTGACGCTGTGGAGTCTTAGACTGTTAACTAGTTCATACTGGGCGTACCAAATGTCTATTTTTATTTGTAGGTGTCCCATTGTTATATATGGATCGAGATTCTAAGGCTTGGGCCGTTAAAAAGTCATCTGGTGGAAGAAAAAAGGGGGGGCTTTAAGGTATTGTCCAATGCAATTCATTGCTTGCCACGGTATATATCTGGTACGGTGGTCATTGGAGTCGTACCTAACAGATTTGGCTAATATGTACAGTTGATGAATTTACGCGATTGACACATGCGATGATCGCCAGTACTCTCTTTCTCACACACACACTCTCTCTTCCTCTCTCTCTTTCTGATATACTTGTTTAAATGATACCAATGTATAGCCGAGTTTCTCCCGTTTGGAATAATATGTCCGATGTCCCAGACATGTAAAAGTATATGGAAAAACATACGCTTACCTGTAGGGTGTGTTCTGGTATTGTGTTTCATGTGTACTCTCCAGGGATAAAATAAACCCTGTAATGATATTCTCCAAATTACGTGTATCTAACACTGAAAAAAAAAAGGTTCTGATACCAGGCCCTCGTCCCTGAATGTGGAGGTACAATACAGATGTGCTGGGATATCACGTAGAACATGGTTTGCATTAAATTCATGCATAACAGCCTTTAAACTACAATCCTATATAGCAACATGGGTCCTACTTCAATATGCACTGTCATACATTTCCTTTACAGGAACATTTTGCTTTCTCCTACCACCATGCGTCTACCTCACCTTTGTATCTTTACACTATCTTTCTACAGTAGCCTTATGCTACTACCCTTATCACCCTTGCGTTTCCCCCGCAATACTCTTGTGCCGACTCTCATCACATCTCATACTCTTATTCTTCATAACTCCTTCAATCTATCCCGCTCAGCTGTAAAATCGCGGGATCATGACGTATTAGATGCACATGTCTACGTAAAGCTTAAAATTTTGGATCACATATAAATTTTGTTGGGGCATATAATTGCACAAGAAGTATTTCATTATCATATTGTATGGCATACTGTATAGTATAGTAAAAGTCATGTGCTTTTTAGATACTATCACAATTATATAGCCCAAAATAGAATTGGTAAAATATTTTGGCCCCATAGGGCGTGTGGGAGCTGAGTCCAATAAAATCTTTTTAACACTCCGGAACTTGGAGGCGAGAACCAGTAAAAGATTGGTATGGGGGTGGAGGTAGCAGAGACTGTAAGGCCTTCTCTCTTGGCAAGGGCGTCGTAGCATACAAGCAAATTTGGCCTGTAGTGTGGTGAAGTTGGCACGGGATGCGTTGCGTTCGTTGCGTAAGTGTGGAATACCAGCTTCGGCAAGAGTATGTGGCTTACGGAGGTCTTGGTGTACGAATACAAGTTGCGTGTCGGAGGAAGTGGTCGATTGTTCCTGGTCTTGTACGAGTTCAAAGTGGGCCTCTTCACGGTTCTAAAGATATGGGATATGTGTTGCATTTGTGCCGGATGTGTACAAGGTCGTTGTCGAGAGAGGTGATATTGTTCGCGTTTATGGACTATGTGTGGGTTAACTCGTGATGGAAACTGTCTCGTTCAACACGGGCCTACTTCGCCTTTCGCCAGACATGCGTCACGTTCTTGACGGATATGTGCAAGGTCATTGTGTAAAAAATCACACTCGGTGGCAGTGTTTGTGTGTGGGTTTAAAGTTGGATTTAAATATAACTTATAAATGTAGAACTTCTACGATTGAATGTCAAAATCGAAGCATAAATCTAGCCATTCGATATCGTTTCGATTCGATTTGTTGACACTTGAATAATAATATAAACCGACGTAGTGAGCGAGAGGGACTAGGCATCAAATACAAGAATGTAACTGTATATACTGTCAGCAGGGATGGCTAAAATCACAACTGTTAGACTATTTAGTTATTCTTTTACTGCACTTTTGCGCTCGTAGAGACTACAATTCTGAGTAGTTTGAAGATTGATGGGTAAGTGCTCAGAATGGCGCGCCGCAATACCTTTATGCAGTCTATTGAATTCAAAAAGCTGGGGCGTAACCAAAGATAATCCACTCATTCAAAAAGCACACTAACTCCTCTACTCGGTCGATTGCAGGGAGAAGATTTTTCAATATGCTCAAATTTTGTCTTCTTAAATCTCAATTCAAATGCATCAATATCATCTCATGGATCCCGGACAATCGGATCACAATCTGTCACACAAAACGATGTGGTACTGAAATGCTTGAAAACTGCATACCTGTACATCTTCGGGCATTCGAGCCAACTCCTATGAAACTTTTTGGGAGTTTGTGACATAAGTAGTTATTTCATTTGGCGGCCTCAGTCACCCTGTTTTGCTATTAAGTTTCAGTTGGTTGATTCTATCTCAATAAGGCCTTAAATTGTCGAATATTGTATCAGAAAACGTTTTATTTATATTGATGTTAGAATTTGTCCCCGTAGTTCATTCTCAGGGATATTACCCGATAATACTATACTAATCAAGTGTATTTCGCGCTGCTTTATTCTATCTCAAATAGGCCGTAATTTGCTGTCCATTGTCTCCGGAAATGCGCTGACAATATTGTGCTTTTTCCACATTAATATTAAATTTGATTTTCGTAGTTTACGGCACCACAATTCTCAACTATATCACCTAGATGTAGTCTACCACTCAAGTGAAGAAGAAGAAAAAGGACTCATCTCTGCATATGTATGTATTGCATCCTTTTGTTTTCTCTCGATTTTTTTATTTGTGAGTGTTTTGTTGGTTTCGTTAAATATTTCCTAGTATTGGTATTTGGGTTCTGACTCTCTAAACAACGAATGTTGGTGGATGCCCTATTCCTTCACCATGTTGCTGAGCAGATCGATCCGGCTCAATCGATAGAGTCCGGGCTTCGATCTTATAGTGTTCCACGAGATGCGATTTCTCAACAGTGAAAAGAGCTGGAGCAATTTTTTTGAGATAGTTTATTGAAGAAATTGTTGTTTAGCCGGGCTAAGAACGTCTGCGCGCAATAACATCATAACCTGATAGCTATATACTGTCGCAGATTGTGTCAGATCATGCCACTTCACAAATCACAGATCACGATCTTCTTGTTATTTTGGAGGGGTTCTTCAGCTAGGAAATATCACCCTTAACATGATTAAGTCAAAGTAAGCACCTGCAACTTAGAGCTTCCACAAAAGCGACGGTCTTCTCACTTTACCGGTTATAGTGACAACTCTTCTTATTTTACTGTTTACAGTAAGCGTTGATAAATTCTTATACCGTGTGCAGTAGGCGTTAAAAACCCCTTCAATGATAAACAACTGGGCGTGATTAATAACATCTTCATCTGTGCATATGAATCAGATATAGCAAGTGCGACTTATCAAGAGTTATGAATATACATATATGGATATCATGATGACATATATACCATCATACATTCTGCAAAGTAAATTGCACAATACACGTACAATCACATAGACATAAAAATTAAAAAAATGCCAACACATGCGGATTGTAACGCGATATATATAATATTAGATACATATGTATATGATCGGTTGAGCACATTTGGAGTTGTGATGGAATTTGTTAGACATTGTTCCGCAGTACTCCCGTGTTCTGTGTACAATTTAATTTGAATCAAGTAAGGCTGTGTGTATAGATAAGTCGCTTGAATACATCTCAGGACTAAAAAATGAGGGGTACATTTGATGTCAAATGTGGGTTAATAGTGTCGATTGCGAGTCCTTGTTTGTATTCGTTTCTCATTGTAATGCGCCACACTAGTGTTCCGTGTTCCATGATTGAATTTATTGACGAGTTTGGCACAGTTCAGATCTCGCTCAGCATACCAATGAGGTATGAGGTCATTCGTCAATAGGGCTTTGTATGCATATTCATATCTATGGCCAGTGTCTTTCTTACGCTTTTTCGAAATGGAGGATACCTTATCCTCGTTTGCACCTACAACGTAGAATGTCTCCCGTGTGATTTGTTTGTTCCCAAAAAAAGTGTATACATCGAGAGCTTGACGTAGTCACGTTTCAGCTGATCAACTGAATACGTACTGGTATTGTTAGTTATAGGATCATTTGTGCCCTCGTATGTTGTGTGCCCGCTGATATGGGTGACAGCGTAGGGACCCCGATAGCAGAATAGCCATTCGCACTTCAATCCTGTACCATTTGTAGTTCTACGCATATTTTCGAGCATATCTCCAACAGAGAATGTCCGCTTAAAATGCTCCCGCTTCGCTGACTTGGCTAGTTTCTTCTCTCGACAAACGCTTACTTCTGGGCCACAAAGGTCATCCAACTTTTTAGATCTGGGTGCCATGTACTTTCCTCAGTGAAAGTAATTTCTGGTATCACAATGATTCTCGTTCATACACCAATGAGTATGGTGAATATCCAGTTTGTTCGTATTTCTGTGAATTGTAACCAAACTTCACATACGGGTATAGCATACCCCAATCAGTATTGGCAGTTACATACCTGAGATTGTCTTATTCCTGCTTCTTCCGCACTGGTTCTCGAGGGGATTATATTCGCAACAGCATCTGGACTCAACTTATGAATTCGGCTTAGTGTTGATTTCAACAATACGGATACCTCGGCGCCTTCATCAAGTAAATTATTTAATGAATATAGTGCAATAGCCGGTTGCATGAACTTCAGACTGCTGCCCCGTGAACTGCCGATTGGATAATGCATATACAACCCCCTCCTAACATGTCACTTTCATATCTGAATCGTGCATTTTGGTTCCGTAGCAGGCATCTGGTTGACAAATTCTACGATGATCTTGTAATATCACTCACAAAAATATAAGAGATTCTTTTCTATCGAGTATTACAAATATATTCACAAGTTAGACCCACCGACGTGCAATCGAGAGTTGCAGACTCCATGTCAAAAGCATTTTATCTGGTCATTTGCGCTGATCGCAGTAGCCACATTTTTGTACTTGCACCTTCGGCCTAAAACGAAGACATTTAACATTGAATGTGAAACTCACGGTAGACGAAGGAGCCTCCAACCAGTCAATTCAAAGCGCGGAGTTCTCACAGCCTTGGAAGCATTTAAACGCTCTATCGTGCAAACACTGGCCACTGAAACCTCATACGTAGGAAAAGAATTGGGAGGTCACTCCGACATTCGACACATTGAATCCTATGATACGGTGTACAATAGTTGAAATATATATATCTTCAGAGATCAGGGGGCATCCTTTTGGAATGTGTAATGTTGCATATGCAGACTAGAGAAGAATCATCTCCTGCAAACGTCTTTTCTGGTTGTTGAACGCAATTCATATATAGTCAAATATAGATTATTGTCGGGCCTATTTTGCAGCACACGTACTATGAGGTACAGGTATGGAATTGGCAATACACTCTAATTGAGATAAACGGATAAAATAATCGTCCAAAAAAAAAAGCGCGAACGGTTGACAGCCTCCACATTTTGAAATGTTATACTGATGAATTGAAGTCATAATTTCAATTCCGAGACGTACTTGAATTCGATAGGTATCTGCGACACACCGAGAGAGAAGTGAAACGATCGGAAGACAACAATAGTTGTAGTGGATCCGTTTCAATGTCATAGAGCATACTATATCGTACTGCAGGCGATAAACGAAGATTGTATTGCGAATGGCTATGCCCCAAAAGCATCAAATTCAATCCCTGATCTTCAGGGTTCTCAGTTTGAGAATAAATCAATATCGCATGCCGACAAGCTGGTATATGAGGTCTCCCTATATTCCCCAGGATATAATTTTTGTGGTGGTGCTTATCTGTATTTCTCATGAGCATGCTACATTTCCGGACACTGTGCATGGTCAACAGCGAAATACAGTAAGACGACAGACCAGTCACTTTAGATCGATCACCAGATATCTTTAAAGGTAAAAGACGCGATCCATGCGGAGGTACAGATGAGAACCATTTCGAAACAGACAATAGAAAACAATGACTTATATTATACTATATAGGCTGTGTCATTTTACCTCTACTATTCCATGTGTAATTACATTGAAACAACGGTTGAAGATTGAGTAAGTCATAGTTGTACCCAATAAGTAATATGAGTATACTCCTATGCTTATCATAAACTAGAATTGACAGCTAAGATACACAAATGGGCAACTCTATCGGGAAGAGAGACAAAAACAATAACAGCATTGTCATTTTCATCATCAAAATATTCGTACCGAACACACAGTCAAAATCTCTAAATGGAAAAGTAATCATTTCACTCACAAAAGTTGTGAGCACCGTACAACACGCAAGGAGCAGCTACTAATACATACTTCAAGCCAATACGATAAAAAAAAAAAAAACAAAATACCACAGGTCCGGTCCATTCAACTTCAGCTTTAATATATTTATCAAGAATACAATTTGTAGTGCAACTGTCGAGATATTGCAGGCGATCATAGATGTATCAACCATGGTTATGCCCAACAAGCAATACGGGTATTCCCTGAATTTAAGTGTCATGAAATATGATTGACAACCGAATACATTTGCAACAGCCAAACATGTGTTCCATATGCATGGGAGAGCCAAGCCTTGCGACATTGCCCTCAACCAAATATACTTCCCAAACATTCAAACAGGCGATCTGTACATGGATTACTATACGGACCATTTCACTCAAAGAAGTCAAGCACTGTGGAACACTACTCCATGCGGAGCAAGCGCCTCCTAAGAGCCAATCGATATAACTCAGCAAATAATAAAATGACAAAAAACGAGCGTTTCCAGCTTCGAATATCTTTAATGTGGATGAAATAGGTTACAATTGTAGAAAATATACTTCCCAAACATTCAAACAGATACAATCTGTAGAAGGATTACTATACGGACCATTACACTAGAAGAAGTTAAGCACTGTAGAACACTCTATGCGGAGCAAGTGCCTTCTTAGAGCCAATCCGATCAAAACACAACAAAATAAAACGATAAATACAAAAGTTTCAGATTCAATTATCTTTAATGTTGATATAACAAGGTACAGTTTATACGAGTGCACTATGTTGCTGCATATGCCGACGATAAAAAAAAACAAATGTATCAACCATGGTTATACCCAACAAGCAATACGGGTAACCCCTGAGCTTGAGTGTCATGAAATATGATTGACAACCAAATACATATGCAAGAGTCAAACATTTGTTCTATATGCATGGGAGAGCAAAGCCTTGCGACATTGCCCTCAACCAAATATACTTCCCAAACATTCAAACAGATACAATCTGTAGAAGGATTACTATACGGACCATTACACTAGAAGAAGTTAAGCACTGTAGAACACTCCATGCGGAGCAAGTGCCTTCTTAGAGCCAATCCGATCAAAACACAACAAAATAAAACGATAAATACAAAAGTTTCAGATTCAATTATCTTTAATGTTGATATAACAAGGTACAGTTTATACGAGTGCACTATGTTGCTGCATATGCCGACGATAAAAAACAAATGTATCAACCATGGTTATACCCAACAAGCAATACGGGTAACCCCTGAGCTTGAGTGTCATGAAATATGATTGACAACCAAATACATATGCAAGAGTCAAACATTTGTTCTATATGCATGGGAGAGCAAAGCCTTGCGACATTGCCCTCAACCAAATATACTTCCCAAACATTCAAACAGATACAATCTGTAGAAGGATTACTATACGGACCATTACACTAGAAGAAGTTAAGCACTGTAGAACACTCCATGCGGAGCAAGTGCCTTCTTAGAGCCAATCCGATCAAAACACAACAAAATAAAACGATAAATACAAAAGTTTCAGATTCAATTATCTTTAATGTTGATATAACAAGGTACAGTTTATACGAGTGCACTATGTTGCTGCATATGCCGACGATAAAAAAACAAATGTATCAACCATGGTTATACCCAACAAGCAATACGGGTAACCCCTGAGCTTGAGTGTCATGAAATATGATTGACAACCAAATACATATGCAAGAGTCAAACATTTGTTCTATATGCATGGGAGAGCAAAGCCTTGCGACATTGCCCTCAACCAAATATACTTCCCAAACATTCAAACAGATACAATCTGTAGAAGGATTACTATACGGACCATTACACTAGAAGAAGTTAAGCACTGTAGAACACTCCATGCGGAGCAAGTGCCTTCTTAGAGCCAATCCGATCAAAACACAACACAAAATAAAACGATAAATACAAAAGTTTCAGATTCAATTATCTTTAATGTTGATATAACAAGGTACAGTTTATACGAGTGCACTATGTTGCTGCATATGCCGACGATAAAAAAACAAATGTATCAACCATGGTTATACCCAACAAGCAATACGGGTAACCCCTGAGCTTGAGTGTCATGAAATATGATTGACAACCAAATACATATGCAAGAGTCAAACATTTGTTCTATATGCATGGGAGAGCAAAGCCTTGCGACATTGCCCTCAACCAAATATACTTCCCAAACATTCAAACAGATACAATCTGTAGAAGGATTACTATACGGACCATTACACTAGAAGAAGTTAAGCACTGTAGAACACTCCATGCGGAGCAAGTGCCTTCTTAGAGCCAATCCGAGCTTTACATTTAATACACGATTAAAATAAGTGAAGAATAATAATACAGTACTGACTCCCTACTACGCAACATAAATCTTGTGAGGGAGTACACAGAATACCCACTAGGGACAAAGCACATAAAATTTGGTCTCAAATACACACATTTGTAGTTGTACCTCCGCCGTAAAGATTATAATCACTTATTTAATGTAAGCAACAATACTTAAGCACTCTTCTTCATCTTGGCGAGCTCCTTGTTGATGATCTGCGATCGCTTCTTGCGGTTGATCATAACCTGGAATCGCTGGAAGTCAGTGGTGTTGGCACGGGCTTCACGCTGAGCTAGCTTCTTGGCCCAAGTGCTCTCTGTCCACTTCTTCTCAATTTCGCACGCCTCCCACTGCTTCTTGACAATCTATTCGGGGATATTTGTGATGATTTGGGTGTCACTAGGGTGTACTTGTTGTTTATATAGGTATGGTGTTCAATCGAATCTAATTTAAACAACTACAAGATGTGTCAATATAGAATCCAATACGCTGCGTGTAGCTAGCTAATTAAATTGCTATGTATAAGAAACCGAGAAAGGGTGCAAAGCCCACCCTCATCAAATTCTAATAATCATTTGCGAGATTGATTCCCTAATAAAACAAAGCGCTCATTCTGAAAATACATACCTTGGCGGTGGCAGAGTGAACGAAACCCTCAACCTTAAGGTTGGTTAGAGAAAGACGCTTGAAGGAAACCATCTGACGCTTCACTCCGGGTCCATCGACAAGGGCCTATACCATACAATTAGATCGCAGTACATGTACATACGAAGAATTAGAAACCAGGAATATAACTCGATAAGAGTATACACCATACAATTGGGTCGTAGAATGAGTACATACGAAGAAACAAGACCTTGAAAAATAATTGTCCTATATACATGCCAACTATCAAATAAGCATCAGAAACCCAGAAAAGTGCGATCAAAGGGTATTCAAAAGCCCACCCTCATCGAATTCTATTCATCAGTTGCTTGCAGTGCAGCAGTAACACTAAACAAAGTACATATACTTGGGGAAAGAAATACAGCGATAATTGTGAGTTTTCGAATGATACCAGTGCGGGGTGTGTACTCTGTTCTGCGACGTCGACGTCAAAAACGATAGAATACAAAGCAGTTTAAAAATAAAGACAGAACACGCAGTACTTACACGACGACCATCGACGACATCGACAACAACCACAAGGGAGTTGTTTAGAGGTCCGTAATTGACAAGGCACACACGGCCGATCTCAACAAATCGTGAGTAACCCTACATGTGTGGAGCGTGGAATGGCAAATTAGGATATGCTCCGTATTAATCGCGTTTTTGAATGCCAGCAGTGATAGTGGCTTGGTATGTCCTTATTGTATACTATTATGGCTGATGTAGCTGAGATATTATGATGTTTAGCTTGTCACATGTGGTTTTAGGGTTTAGATGTATATTTCTAAAACACCCAAGTATATTAACTTTGACCCGCCTTAGCTGTCATTGCAAGTGTATGCAGTATGTCCATTGGTGACTATATTATCTTCTTGTACTACACTGTCTGTGTATTACTCTTCAACAACTGCCTGTGTGCACTTGACAATGCTATATAGAGCTCTTCACGCAACTGCCTGTGTGCACTCGAGAATGCTATATAGAGCTCTTTACGCGAGTTTATAGGCTGTGTTGGAGCGATGTTGTCTCCGTTCCGTTCATTGTTGCTGCGTAGATAGTGTCTGTCTGGGCGAGAGCCAACTTTCCCTATGTGTCGCTTACTATCAAGGCGAATCTACCCCTATATGCATGCACTCTTTCTTAGCATATCCACAGTCATACATACACAGATACGGATACGTACCATGCTGAAAGTTCTGGATTGCTAAAAAAGAAAGACTTGGAATGCCCTGTGTGCCGTTTATGTTTCCTTACTCAGATCGAGTGCACATGGGTCAAAAAGGCCAAATATTTTTCGTTTATGATTTTTTGAAATAATTTGGTTGGAAGCACGAATTCACGACAAATCTAAGTATGTATATAAAATATTGTTGTAAATTATAGCAATGAGAAACAAACATTCAGTTGGAGACTTAAGTGTAGGGTCATGGTATTGTTACTTTATATCTCAACACGTGTGGGATTTGATTTCAAATTGTCGCAAACTACTATATTGTATTGTATTGTATTATTTCCAATGGTTTTCATAGAGTTAAATTATTTTAGACTATTTAATAGTGACCACAGTCACACAGTGGCAGAGAGACACCGAACCGTAGGTACCGAACCTCACAGTGATATTTCAGTAATGTGCGCATGGCATATACCGACTTTGCCAATGGCTTTGGAACAAAAACAGCGACACACGCGCACATCCATGTCCTTTCAGTTCAACCCTACAGCCGAAGCTACCGTTTCGGATTAGAATTGTTTAACCATGGTACGTCCCATATATACGAAGTCTCATCCATGCAATCCTTAGCTGTGCATCTTGTTCCCACTCACGCTCGTACAAGCCTGTACACAAGTCCGCTAAAAACCACAAGACGCACGCAATTTGAAATGTCGCAAGAGCATCGCACCGCAGTGCAACACTATACAGACCCTGACCATATACTTACTTGAAAGGATGGGATACGCTACAAAGTAAAGGAATATAGTATTGGACACTAATGCAGTGCAGATTAAGCTTGCATGCATACCACTTAAACTGGTTCCGAATGGCGAGCTTACTATTTATCTCGCTCGAGAGATCACACCGCTCAATCACGCAAATCTTGTGCATTTGAAACTCGCAGGCTTTCGTCAAGGTTGTCAAGAATAAGGCTTATTTCAAGCGCTATCAAGTCAAATATCGTCGTCGTCGCGGTATGTGTATTTCAATTTACGTGTTGATTGTGTACATACGAGCCATTCGTTTCTCTGCATTGTGTATTGAGAAAAATTGTAGTAGATATATCCTTCTCAGGGACGGCGCTTGTTGCCCTTTCCGGCAACATTATTGTTGTGGGAACCTAGCGACAAGACCGTTTTATCAACAGGGTAGGTATAATAAAGGGACAGACAATCGGACGTGTCGCGTTACGACTAAACCGCGGGACGTGTAAGTTTTGTCCCACATCAAACTCGTGCATGCATATGCTGCAACTATTGTCAACTGAAACTACTCGCATACCCAACCACTCCTATTCATATTTTTATGTTTGTCTGTCTTTGCATCGCCACACAGAGGGTAAGACTGATTACTACGCCCGCCGTAAGCTAGTTCGTCAAGACAAGAACAAGTACAACACCCCCAAGTACCGTCTGTGCGTCCGTTTCACGAACAAGGATGTCATCTGCCAGGTAGCCTATGCCACTATCGAAGGAGACCGTATCATCTGTGCGGCTTACTCTCACGAGCTCCCTCGCTACGGCGTTAAGGTCGGGTTGACCAACTGGGCTGCGTGTTACGCAACCGGTCTTCTATTGGCCCGTCGCTTGTTGACCAAGTACAACCTTGCTGACAAGTACGAGGGTAACACCAACGTAAGTATTCTAGGCTCTGCGCATTGTGAATCACACTGCTTGTACATGTTTTATTCGATTGTGGTTGCGTGTGTGTATACCCGTGGCGAGTACGGAGGTAATGTCAACGCATGTCTACCATACCTTACAGAACTATGTCACTTTGATTGTGTTGTTTGTGTACAATTTTGTTACCACTCCTTGCCAATTGTATCGCAAGTACGCTTTATTGTAGCAGTGCTCTATATTATGGTATCGATATATAATACATATATGTATATATGTATATATGTATATATATGTATTTTTTTACATGTATATAATATATATATATATATATTTATATATATATATATATATTTATATATATATATGTATATATATATATGTACATGCATATATATATATATATGTTTATGTATATGTAAATTTATATACATGTATATATATATATATATATATACATGCATATATATACATGTATATATATTCATTTTGTATACATGCATATATATATATGTGTTTATATACATATATATGTACATGCATGCATATATGCATATATATATATATATGTATATATACATGCATTTATACATGTTTATGCATTTACATGTATGTATGTATGTGTGGATCATTTCATACGAGATGTGAAAAGAGTTGTACGATATATATTGTTTTTTACGGTTCCATTGCGAGTGAAGAAACTTATAGCTATCCAGTTCTGCTACTGAGTGCATTCCCCTGCTGTGAATTTTAGCTCTGACGCATGTTAGAACTGTAGCAATTGTTGTATTTTAAGAATGGTCAAATGTATATATATATGTGTATGTATGTATATATATATAATACCCTGAGAAACTTAAACCCTAAAACGTACTATAATATACTTACCTTCGGTCACACACCCCATACCACACTCAGGGAGGACTAACTGAGGATGACGAGCTATACCACGTTGAGGAGAATGTTGAAGGTCCCCGTCCCTTCCGTTGCTTCCTTGATGTGGGTCTAGCCCGTACCTCCACTGGTGCCAAGATCTTCGGTGCCATGAAGGGTGCCGTAGATGGAGGTCTAGATATCCCCCACAACGAAAAGCGTTTCCCCGCCTGGTCCAAGGACTCGCCCGAGGAGTACGTTGAGTTCCTAAAGCGTTACGTATACGGCGGTCACGTGGCCGACTTTATGGAAGAGCTTGAGGAAGAGGATGAGGACAAGTACAAGGTACAGTTTGCTCGTTACATCGCTGAGGATATCTCATTCGATGATCTCGAGGATATGTACAAGGAGTGTCATGAGGCTATTCGTGCCGATCCCTCCCCCAAGGAGAAGGCCAAGCCATTCGAGGGCCAGAAGCACAAGAACCACCGCAAGAAACTCACGTACGCCCAGCGCAAGAACCGTGTGCAACAAATCCAGCAGACCTTCCTGGCGGCGCAAGAGGAGTAGAGTCCCTTGTAGCTGTAGGATTAGTAAATTGGTTGTGCATTTTTGTCAACAGAAACACAAACCTACTGAGGTGCGGCTTCTACACAGTCCACCCGCCCATGGCTTGCTGCTGTGGGTGTATTGATTTTCTTTCGTCTCCGGACTCACGGCTGTATATGTGTACAGTCTGTTGTGAGTTCGTGAGGGTTTGTTGCAATATTCCGTCTACGATTCTGTATGTATTTTCGTTGTGTATATATACCGTAACTCTAAACCCTAGTGTTGTTATGTATGTCAATGACTAGAGCGTCATGTATCGGGTGAGCTGGGAGAAGGCGCTTGCTCCGCACGGAGTGTACCACAGTGCTTAACTTCTCCCATTGCAAATACCCGTAAAGTAACTCGCGTGCATACCATGTTGATTGTTATGCTCGCACGAAGGGCTGATGGGGTTGAGGGCTGTGTTGTCAAAGACGTAGCTCTCCCATGTTAGTCATGAATGCGTTGCTGAACTGCTGGCGTGTGCACGTGATGGTCAATCATATTTCATGACACTCAAGCTAAGGGGATACCCGTATTGCTTGTTGGGTATAACCATGGTTGATATATCTCATGCGAAAGATACGGAGTTCTATTAATAGATCTGGAGTATATTGTAAAGTTAATCTTCTTGAACACTCCGGCTCGAGCTTTGGGAGAGAGTCAACGGTGCCGACTATCGCTGATTCGGAGGTAGGTGTGTTTACCCTGGGGCATAGTACACGTAACAGCCTGTATATATATGTATGATTTTGAGTGGAGTCATTAGAGTGTAGTCATATGATTCGCGTCAAGGTATCCTTCTCAGGGACGGCGTTCGTGGCCTAAATCTAGCTCCGGAACCGTTTTATCAACAGGGTAGGTATAATGAAATGGCAGACAATCGGACGTGTCGCGTTACGACTAAACCGCGAGACGTGTACGTCTTGCCTTACATTTTCCATGTAGTTAGCTAGTTTTACTGTGTTGTTCTTTCGTTCTATTGGTACGCAAATTATTTCGGATGTTGCAATTGGTTTAGTGTTTGTGGTTAAGAGCTGATTACGTCCTCCATATGGAGCAGTCGTTTGCATATCGCACACCACACCAACTTATCGCAACATCTTTTGCTTCCTGCTAGGCTGCGACTGTCGATCAAGATCAATTCATCTGGCGACAAAAGCTTAGAGCCTAGTCCAGGTATGTGTAGGGATCGGTCGGTGTTTGTGTTGTCCCATTCATTAGCTACCTATGGCAAGCACGTGATGAAACATTTAGCTATCCAGTTCTGCTACTGAGTGCATTCCCCTGCTGTGAATTTTAGCTCTGATGCTCTTGCCGACATGTGCGTTGGGGTGCGTTTTCGATTGATGCTGTGTTTACTTATGTGTAGGACAATTCTCTTCCTAAACAGGCGTTCGCGAGGACTTGGGATCATTCATCTCAAGTGTCATAGGCGGTTGAACAACTTTAATCTACAGTGTTATCAGGTATGACCAATCGTTCTCGAGAGGTTCGCTTCTTACGAGAATTTTGAGCTCTGTATGTCCTTCTCAGGGACGGCGTCTGCTGCCTTGTTTCTAGCAACAGAACCGTTTTATCAACAGTGAAGGTATAGGATAAGGGTGGACAATCGGACGTTTCGCGTTACGACTACACCAAGAGACGTGTAAATTTCACCCCACAATTATTTGTATCATTTGTATTGACGCCCCACTGATTGCCTTCTCCCGTCAAACTGTCGCGTTTCTTACTTTTGTATCGTTCGTTTGGTGCAGGTTCTTTTCTGGTGCATTGGGTTTGCACCCGAGAAGCTCAGATGGGGCCGATGAGGCAGGCAATGGGTGTGTATAATTCAATCGAGTCCATATCAATGAATCAGTGTAAAGAGTGCGTGTGATGAGACCTTCAGCTATCCAGTTCTGCTACTGAGTGCATTCCCGTGCTGTGAATTTTAGCTCTGACGCCTTTGTTTGAGGTGCTCTCTGTCGGCCGTTTGTAATGTATATAGCGATGCTAATCATTCTGCACATTGATGTTTATTACATTCAGGACGGCAGTGTGTGACACGAGTGGGCGCTTGAAGCGGAGCTTCTCCTGAGAGACTGTTCCTGGGGTGATTGTGTTATGCTTTTGTGCTGCTTGGGATCTCTGTTGTCATTGGGGTCATGTGTAAGTTCGTTGTTTTCCTTTATTTGTTTGTCTTTTTGTTTGTATGCATCTTAAATCATATGTAGAATTTTCAATAAAGATTGATCATACACGAGTCTCGAGTTTCTTTTTGTCCCTGTGTTCGTGTCGGGTTGGCTCGTAGAAGGCGCTTGCTCCGCATGGAGTGTATCACAGTGCTTAACTTCTTTGAGTGAAATGGTCCGTATAGTAATCCATGTACAGATTGTATCAGTTTCAATGTTCGGAAAGTATCTTTGGTTGAGGGCAATGTCGTAAGCCGTTGCTCTCCTATTTATATGGAACGATCGTTTGGCTCTTTCATATGTATATGGCTGTCCATCATATTTCATGACACTCAAGCTCAGGGGTTACCCGTATTGCTTGTTGGGTATAACCATGGTTGATACATTTGTTTTTTATCGTCGGCATATGCAGCAACATAGGTCACTAGTACAAACTTTAAATTGTTATACCCACAATAAATCTGAAAACTTTGTAAATTTGTTTTATTTTATTGTGTTTTGATCTGATTGGCTCTAAGAAGGCACTTGCTCCGCATGGAGTGTCCTACAGTGCTTAACTTCTTTGAGTGTAATGGTCCGTATATTAATCCATTTACAG
>LUCW03000346.1:17500-25000 GCA_001586965.3 Sphaeroforma sirkka | reverse complement strand
GTTCAAATAGAGCCACAGTATGCCAATCGATCAAGTATACAAACATACTTACATACACACATATACATACACACATAATCCATCCATGCAAACATACACCAATACATACATACATATATAAATATATATATATATATATATATATATATATATATATATATATATATATATATATATATATATACATGTATATATATATATATATATATATACACACACACACACACACACACACACACACACACAATATATATATATATATATATATATATATATATATATATATATATATATATATATATATATATATATATATGAATCACGGTTGTCAGATACGAGGATATCGGGCCTAAAAGTCTATTCCATAACACAGATAGAGGCTAACGATTCGTTCCACAGACCTTGTCTCCTAGTGCATGACGTCTGGACACCTGGATGTCCACCTCAGCTCCTTTGCCGTTGAATTTGATGTGGGGGTTAATTTGCAAAGGAATGGGCGCCTAATTGGTGGTGAATAATAAGGAGGCATAGAGACAGTTGTTAGTTTGCAAGCAACCGAGCAGTGGACAGATAATAACGCAACACATTCATATCCAACAACTATGTCTCACCGGTCACATCAGTATACATGCAAAAGTCCTCATACCTACATATATTCGTATGTGTATGTGTATGTGTATGTGTATGTGTATGTGTGTATGTGTGTGTGTGTGTGTGTGTGTGTGTGTGTGTCTCTCTCTCTCTGTGTGTATGTGTATGTGTATGTGTATGTGTGTGTGTATGTATATGTATATGTATATGTACGTGTTGTTATATATATATACACACACACACACACACACACACACACATACACACACACACACATATATATATATATATGAGTTACGGATATACATGGTACATCATACCTGAGCTCCTTCGGTCACATATGTCATCAGTTTGAATCGGCCATCTGGAGGAATGAACGAAAGTATATTCTCCTGCACAACAAACATCAACAAACAAACACAGGAGTCAGTGACCTCGAAGGTTGGATAACACTTAGTTGGGGAACATGGGTGCACGACAGCCGAAACCTTACAGCCCTTTTTTAAATGGACTGGATCAGGGTTGTAAGGTTTAGAGAGATTCATCAATACCCTTTTGAGCGGCTACCCACACCTTCATACCTGATAGATATGCTATACTACGTGTGATAGACATATATATTCGATCGCCAATATCTATCGACATATATATTTATATATATATATATATCTTAACATCTTTATATATATATATATAGATAGTTACACACAAACATATATATTCAAAGTTTATACGTCCAAACACCCACGGAAATTGTCAATATCTATCAATACATGTACATCCAAACACCCACGGGCTTGTCCCACTGTGTGACCTACCTGCTGCCATTTACGAATGCGCACACACGGGTGCAACGACACATCTGTCAACATGCGCGGGTGGTTGAAGGACATGATCAGATCAGGAACACCCTGTGCAGTTGAGAATGGGCAGAGCATCGTAGATTTAGTTTAGTATTGATATTAATAAGAGATGGATACAAACCTCATGTAGCCTACATACATACATACATACATACATAAGTACATACATACATATAAACATACATAAGTACATACATACATACATACACACACACACACACACACACACATACATACATACATACATACATACATACATACATACATACATACATACATACATACATACATACATACATACATACATACATAAGTACATACATACGTACGTAGAGCCTGTGTTTCTGTCAATCTCACACCCACCCCTCTGGTAATTCTGGATAGGGCTGACCCATACCTCTGCAACCCTACAACCCTACACCCCTAGAACCGGCAAATGTGGGCCACTTACAGACAGCTGAGAGTTGCATTGGACTCGACCTCTGATTTCAATTCCAATTGGATTGCCATTTCGAGCGAGGGTGCAATCCACCTACGTAAAGCAAACAGGACATATCGGGTGAGATAGTGTCCTTTTCTCTTCCAATTATTGGACCACCGATTGGGCCACAAATTGGACAACCAATAGGAGCGCTCGATTGCTCAGAGATAGGTGCTTACGCAGGTCCCAAAAGTATATATATACGTATATAATATATATATATATATATATATATATATATATATAGGCTCAGTGTATTGCAGATGATGTACTAACCTCCTCCACCACATCCACGTAGATGTCGTTTGTGGGGTACCACACATCGCTCTTGCGCCAGGGAATGTTCGACAGCTGGCTGCTAGGTAGTTGCTGGGACATACTGCAGGCAAAGAATAAACATTGATTAGAAACCGACTATAAATAGAATTTTAGCATATTAAAACTAGAACTCTACAGTGTGCACTCTGCTGTATAATATATATATATATATATATATATATATATATATATATATATATATATATATATATATATATATATATATATATATATATATATATATATATATATATATATATAAAAAATTATTTACATACATACATACATATATATATATATATATATATATATATATATATGTATATAAAAAAATCTACATACATACATATACATATAAGCACCTACTTGCCCCCGCCGCCCATCCCAATGGCCCTTTTGGCCGCGCGCAAGATTGTAGGAGCTTTAACGAGTTCTTTCAGAACATTGTTTTCGGTCGAGAGTGGAAACCCATTATCCATAACTTCCTCCAACACCTGTCAATGGAAAAATTCTCGAGATTTAGATAGGGGCAAACGGGGAGGCTATCAAGGCTGGTCTAGGCGCCTACGTCAGATAAGCAGGGGAAATAAAAAAAAGGCCTTTGTTTTATCTAGCTTTTGAGCCTGGTGAGCTATTGACACCAGTATTCATACATTGACAGGTTTTATACATATATATATATATATATATATATATATATATATATAATCTACAACATACGTGTGCGCGAAAAAGTTGGAACGGAAGAGGCATAGTTACCAGGTCCAAACCTATAGAGCTACTACTTTGGTAAGGTGTGTAACTAAAATAAAGAGCATATATGGTTGTATTGGAATACGCACTCATACAGATATATGGCTAGCGACAAGGTGAGCTCTGTCTATTCGTATCGGCATTGTCTATTTATGTATGTGTTGTCTATTTATATTAACATTGTCTACCTATATCTACATTTGACTATTTATACCTACATTGCCTATATCTATCTACCTCCCACATCCACCACGTGCTTGTACGATACCTCGTAAACGACGACAGCGTTTTGGCGCACAATTTCGGCCGTGAAGTGTTTGAAGTAATCCGTGAGGATGTCAACGACTCGGTGCAGAAACTCAAAGATCGAAAGCGGCGGCACTGTCACATGTACGGTGCAGGGTGTAGTATAAGAGATAGGCATAGACATGCATGTATGTATGTATGTATGTATACATGTGTACATGTATGTAGGTATATGCATATGTTTGTATGTACATATGTATGTATATGTGAGTACATGCACGAATTAACACAATTATAATTTGGTACTGTGGAATGTCCAGAATTGGGACTTCGGGTGGCCCAATTGCCATCCCTGTCCTAATCTCAACTGGGTACTCAAGCGACCGATCTCGACAATTGGAAACGGCCGCAAAGCAGCAAAGTGTAGACTCACAGTCTATGCGTGCATGAAACATCTGTACAAAATATACAGCTCATCCACGACACACACACACACACACAACCACACACACCCACACACACACAACCACACACACCCACACACACCCACACCCACACCCACACCCACATATATATATATATATAATATAATTCACACTCAAGTACAGCCGAGTTTGCACGAGACTCACCATCTTGCCTACAGACAACCAGTACAAAGACTCGGTCTCTATATATACTCAGAAGAAAGTTATCGTCATGCGACATGATTGGTGGTACATCTTCCGGAAAGGGCGCCTCTCGCAGTTGCTCTATGAAGGGGTCTAGTACGGTTTTGGGTAGAGGTGTTTGGTAGTGTTTCTCCAGGAAGACGTCTCTGTGGTATGTGGCAATAGGAGAGTGCAAGTATCTTGTTAATTGGTTGGCTGGCGCACAATGTTATAAAATACATATACAAATGTGTAGTATACATACACATACATACACATAAACTCTCTCACACACACTTATATATAGTATATATATATAAATATAAATATATATATCTGTATGAAACATATATACCTGAAAACACATACACACACACACAATATATATATATATATATATATATATATATATCTATATCCGCATAAACACACACACACACACACACACACACACACACATCATAATATATAATATATATATATATATATATATATATCTATATATCCGCATAAACACACACACACACACACACACACACACACTTATATATATATATATATATATATATATATATGAATATATAAATAGCATATCATGGCCGCATACTAGTATGTATGGGTGTTAATGATATATCGGTCAGCAAAGGGAGCTGTACTCGCACATTTATTAGCACCATAATCGTGAACCTTTGGAGGTAGGCATATTCAACTGATATATAATCCTCATTGTGGTCGTATGTTATAGGATATAAGACTGTTGAACATCTGCTTACACGCACTGCATCACCACTCACCCGCTCTCGGAGATCATAAACAAGCTGTGGACTAGCACCATGGCGGCAGGTTATAATTATAAGATGGCTTCTACAGTCGAATCCTCCGATGAATATAGAACACCTATACAAGATGTCACCTGAGAACTTTGCAAACTGGTAGTAAGGGTCCTGGGATCTGTGTTTCCGTTAGGTAGAAAGGCTGGTATGATAATGTTTGTTCGCACTTCTCCCGTCCGCTTCGACTATGAACCAATGTTGTAGAATGGGAGGTTTAGAGCCTGGCACACACTACAAAGCTCACACAGGAGGATGCACTGATACAGGATGATGCACTAGATTAATACTCATAGAAGTATCTAGACATACACATACACATACTAGCAATATGTATACATATATATATATATATATATATATATATATATATATATATATATATATATATATATATATATATATATATATATATATATATATATATATATATATATATATATATATATATATATATATATATATGTATATATGTATATACAGGGGTGTTACAAATACATAGATAAATATGTCACACATGAATCCAAAGTGTTAAGAATTTATGACACTTCCAAGTGAGTTAAATATACGTTAAACCGTTTATATTTCGAAGAGAAGTTTAAAAAAAAGTTTAAAGTTTTTGTTTCATCTTTTACCGCCGGAAAAACACACGTCTACAAGTCTACACCTCTACGTTGCTTTTAGTTCTATTTCAAACCCCCCCAAATACATATCCGTTTATTTTAACGTTAAACTATTTTTTTCAGGTACGGGCTCTATGTCCGATTCATGATGGCAAATAGCTCAACTCAGTTCGTGGCTCATGCTACGACTGGTTTTTCTTTTGCAAAAAACAGGCGTTCCTTTTATTCTGTATATATTTACATCGCCTTCTAAACGGAAACAAAACAGAATATATATATAAGGAAACCAGCCCCTCTATTTGCATCGGCTGATGGGTTGATTGATCGGGGGAGATTAGGATTGGTGAGGGGTTGGGACTTGCTTGGGTTAGTTTCTCCTGTGCGCCTGTGTTTAGTATCACGTATTTGAAGGCTATGTGAATATGTGTATACATGCAAATAAACGAATACGGATGTAGCCTACTACAGGTGGATAATCACGAGCTCTGTCGTAGTACAGCTCAGCTTAGAGACAAGCCGTTTGTAGTGACATCTTCCTAGGACCTATTTACAGCTGGTATCTCTGTCAACGTCAACTATGGACAGCGATACTGTTTCCGTTCAGGGCGATGCTGGGGCAAACGTCGCATCGAATGATCGAACAGAAACGGAAGAGACAACAACGACTGGAGCTGACTCTAGTAGCGGTAACGTTGCTATGGAAACCACACCAAGTATTCCTACACCCGGGATGACCTCAGAAGAACAAGATGAAGATATCACTAAAATACCTAAAACTATAGATGCGAGTAACGATAGTACTGCAGATGGCAGTCAAGAGAATGCCGTTGAGGGTGAAGGTGACAATGTTCAAGCAGACGTGGCTATAGAGAGCAATAGTAAACCGGAAAGTGAAGGCAACTCGAATGTAGGTGCTGCAAAGACAGATGAGCATACTGCAGAACAAAAGGCGGAGGACCCCTCTGTGCCTTCAACACAGGCTGAGAGAAATGCTCAGGTAAGGCAGGTATATAAGTAGTGTGGAAAAGAGGGATACCTATGCCGGTATAAAGAATACTAAATGTGTCGATACATAACATCAATTGAATATGAATATGGGCGCAGAATATTAAGATCCGGAAAGTGAACGATCCAGATCAGAAATATGTGACAACGATTGGTTTCGCTGAGTTCATGTTGGGCACTGCGATATGTGTATAAAAATGTACTATGAGCAAGTTTGGATGATCGTGTTTATATGATTATATCATTACCTATAGATATTAGTAGCAATATATATATATATATATATATATATATATATATATATATATATATATATATATATACACACACACACACACAACACACACACACATACACATATATATATATACACGCACACACATACATACATAAATACACACATCAGCATATATATATACATATATATATATATATATATATATATATACACATACATACGTACATGCATATTATATATATATATATAAATGAATGTATATGTATATGTTATACATATGTATATATATATATATATATATATATATGATAACGCATACATATATAAATATATTAACATAATAATATATATACATAAACGTGCATGCGTACGTACATGCACACACATACATACATGCGTATATGCGTATGTATATTATAATTATGTATTATTATTAATAATATAATAATATATATAATATTGTAATATTATTATATATTATTAATAATATTATATATATAATATTAATACATATGTATAATATTAATAATAATAATACATAATATTATATCATATTAATGTGCTATTATCTCATGCATTATATTATATATAATGTTATATAATATTGGCTATGCATAATGCGTACATGTATTATTATTATGTATTATGTATATATTATTATCATAACCAATATATTATTATATGTGTTATAATACATACATTATGGCTAATATTTATTATTGGCTATTATCATGTTATATATATTGCCATGTGCATATTGTAATATATATAATAATAATATATATATATTAATATATATGCATATTATATTAATATATACATATATATGTATATTGATATATATATGTATATATATATATTAATAATATATTAATATAATACATACATAATACACATACGCATGC
>LUCW03000346.1:0-7500 GCA_001586965.3 Sphaeroforma sirkka | reverse complement strand
TTACAGCCCAGGATAGCGTACCCTTTCCCTCACTATCTGCAACTCTCACAAGAGACTGATAGTCAGCAGTCGACGTGCCTGTTACAGTCACAAGACTTCGTGGGTATGGGTTGCATGGGCTTTTACGACTTAGTGGTTTTGAAGGGTTTAGGGTTTTACCGATTCAGGGTTTGGGGTTCATAGGGCAAGCTGAATACGGTCGCTCGTATGCAGGTGATTGGCTGTAAAGCTACAGGGTTTCAATGTCCCGAACTTCTTTGCCTTCATGCCCTCCCTTGCCTTCTCCTACTTACACATTTATTGAGATCAGTCCTCGTCTATCCGTGCCTACATGTTCATCTACATTCATTCTCTCCTGGCCCGTCTCACAGTATCAAGATATATTCGGAGCTGATGCGGAAATGCGGGTGGTACAAGCGGCCAATTTTAACAGCGAACATCCTCTGGGCCTTGAAGACAGTAGGTTTTTTGTCTCAGTTAACTGGGTTTTATATGCTATATGCTGCGTGACATCTGGATGCATATACATATCTGTATATATATACACACAATGTTTAAGTTACAAGGTGCTGTGTTGTATATGTATGCTTGAGTCTGTATATGTACATACATACGTAGCTATATGTATGCTTGAGTCTGTATATGCACATACATATGTCGGTATATGTATGCTTGAGTCTGTATATGTACATACATACGTAGCTATATGTATGCTTAAGTCTGTATATGCACATACAAACGTCGGTATATGTATGCTTGAGTCTGTATATGTACATACATACGTAGCAGGTATATGTATGCCTGAGTCTGTATATGTACACATACATACGTAGGTATATATGTATGCTTGAGTCTGTATATACACACATACATATGTCGGTATATGTATGCTTGAGTCCGTATATCGTAGGTATATGTATGCTTGAGTCCAGTATATGCACATACATACGTAGGTATATGTATGTTTGAGTCTGTATATGTACATACATACATACGCAGGTATATATGCATGCTTTTAGTCTGTATACGCACATACATACGCAGGGTATATGCATGCTTGAGTCTGTATATGCACATACATATGTCGGTATATGTATGCTTGAGTCTGTATATGCACATACATACGTAGGTATATGTATGCTTGAGTCTGTATATGCACATACATACGTAGGTATATGTATGCTTGAGTCTGTATATGTACATACATACGTAGGTATATGTATGCTTGAGTCTGTATATGTACATACATACGTAGGTATATGTATGCTTGAGTCTGTATATGCACACACACACACATAGGTATATGTATGATTGAGTCTGTATATGTACATACATACGTAGGTATAGATATGCTTGGATACGTATGCACAGTTGAGCGAAGTGATCGAGTGGGATGTTCCACAACTATTGCGGTGGTATAGAACTCCATAGTTATATAACTCCATAGTACCATTTAGCGTTTAGGGTTTGGTGTCTATCTGTGGCACCCATTGACAGTCTGCCCAGTGCCATACAAGTACATACATCCTCTAAACCCCTAAAACCCTGAGACCCTAAGACCATTCCATAAACTATACACATAGTCCCATACCATATCTGGTTCAGGTTGAAAAATGGTACGCTCGATGTTTCAGACGTGATGCGGAACAACTTAGAGCTGATCGGTTAACGTATATAACAAATAATTATCTTTATCGGTTGTATGTATATCATGTACATTTTCTACCTCATGGGTGTATATATGGTACAAGTCAGATGATCTATACTACGCACCATGTCATATGATTTCTACTACGCTCCATGTCATATGATGTACTACGCTCTATGTACACTGCAGGTGAGGGGCTGGACGACTTAGAGCTGATCGTTTAACGTATATAACAAACATTTCTCTATATCGGTTGTATGTATATTGTTAGGTTATCTACCTCAAGGGTGTATGTATCGTACGAGTCATATGATCTCACTACGCTCCATGTCATATGATCTCTACTACGCTCCATGTCATATGATCTCTACTACGCTCCATGCACACTACAGGTGAGGTGCTGGACGACTTAGAGCTGATGGCATTGCGTGTGCATGATCTACCGCTGCAGGTGATGCTCCCAATGGTCATTTCCATTCCCCTCGGACTGACGGCCATCTATCTGTGGTCGAGGCTGGGTGATTGGTGAGTGTCTGCTGAGTGTGATGGTGGTAGTATCTTTTATTTTTGAGTTAGGGTTTAAGGCTTAGGGCTTGGTAACCCTGTAACCTAAAACCCTAGTATCCGTGGTCGAGGCTTGGTGGTTGGTGTGTGCCATAGCCTCCCCAATTCAACACGGAGCCTATGTGTGTACCAGCTGTGTGTTCTTATTTTAGGGTTTAGGGTTTAGGGTCTAGGATATAGTAGCTTTCAAATCTAAAACCCTAAAACCTGTGGTCCAGGTCTGGTGATTGGTGTGTGCCAGCTGAGTGTGGCGGTATTAGATATGCCATATTACGTCTGTCACAGGCGTATGGCTGGGCCAATCACACTAATCACAAACGTTGTGGCCGAAGTCACCACCCAATACGTCTAAACGGGACCGCTTATCAGAGTTAACACAGCCTGAGGGGGGTTTAGACTTCAGAATCAACAGAGTGAATATGGCCAATGAGGCTCGCCTGTGGACACGTTGGTCTCTTTTCGCCTGTACTAAATATGTATATATATGCATATACATATCAATATACATATACATATAAATGTAAATATGAATATATATATACACGCATGTAGCTACAAGTGATTTTCGGAGAGGGTTCAAATGTACTTGAGCACATCTGGCGTCATTAGACACCAATGTGCATGAAAGCACAAGAGCACATCTATTGCGTTCTACCTTTCTCTGTATCTGTGGGATTAAACACATATAGCTACTCCATATGTACCAGTCTGTATGACAGCACATGCAATGGTTTAGACACATGGAGTATGGTTTTCCGTACAATCGAGAATTCCGTCCATACGCATGCATACACAGCTGCTATATATATAACTAGCTGGCTACGTATGACTAAACTTTAGAAGTTAGGTTGTATGGTTAGGTTTAGGGTTAGGTTTCAGGCTAAGTGACACTGAGCTGTACAGTTTAGGTTTTATGGTTTTGGGTTAGGTTTCAGGCTAAGTAACACTGAACTTTGTCCGTGCACAGTTTACACGCCAATCGCCGACTGGGAGAGGAGTGGGACGTTTTGTGGCACATCACAGAAGCGCTCAGTAAAGACTCCAACAACTCGGAGGTTCACAGAGCATACGAGCGCTTTGCAACTATGGGAGGTATGGCGGTGTGGCTGTGATGACATATATTGCATTGTATTATGCTGAAGCGAACCCAAGGCAATCTACGATGGTGGTTGTCAGCTCGGCAGAAAATGATACAAACCACACCGACGTAGGGTTATAATTGAACGTGCCTGTTGAAGACATAGGTCCGTTGACCTTAGTTGAACGTGCCTGTTGAAGGCGTATGTCCGTTGACATTAGTTGAACGTGCCTGTTGAAGGCGTATGCCTGTTGACATTAGTTAAACGTGCCTGTTGAAGGCGTATGTCTGTTGGCATTAGTTGAACGTGCCTGTTGAAGGCGTATGCTCGTTGACATATTCAGTGATGCAATTGTGCGTGGTGCTGGGTGCTGGTTCGTACACAGATGTGTTCGTAGTCCTTCTCACATTTTTAATAGTCAACTTCGGTCCTATTGATGTGTCCATTAATTCGGTAAATTTTGGTGATTGCCACCTACAGACTGTGGCTCGCATGTGCGCCTGTTCATAGCAACCTCGCTAGTATTAGGGTTTTTCAAAGGTCAGGGTTTCCCTACAACATATTCACAGCCTGATCCGTACCCTTGCACACTGTTTGTCCGGTACACAGCGGCGGAGTTCTCAGCCATCCTAGCAGAGCAAATGAAAGCCGCATATGAAACCCAGCAACTGTTGGCGACGTATTCCCAGCTAGTGAATGAGTTCAAGGGCGAGTACATAGAGGAGGGGGTCAGTTGGGGGTGGATCAGTGCCAGCATAACCTTCGGCACAGTTACGTTGCTGTTGGTCGTGGGATGTGCGCTGTCAGTAAGGCTACTTAAAGCGTTAACGAATCCGGATAGTTGATGGCAGAGTTCCGGGAAAGAATAGAGACAATTAGCTCTATGCATTGGGGTCTGGCTGCGTGAAGCTTTAGTTCAAAAGGAGCAACCTTCCGCGATTTAAGGTACATTGTTTATTTATGTGTTGACATATACTATACAGTGGTCGATAGGTCATGCATTGCGCATAGATCTGCTGCTGCATAAAATCTTTGCGTTGGCGAGGACCAATGAGTGAGCGAGAAACTGTCTTCTTCGCTATAGAGGACACCTGTGCGCTGCACACTGCATATACTTTACTATACGCAGACTCGGATACTATTTCTTATTCTAAAAATGACCGTTAATATGCAAAGTGCACTATGTATGGAATCGATTGCTGGATCGAATTTCAGTCATGACTCATGTATGACTAATATTATATCGCATATGCAATCGCCGCGTTCAGGATGTAGTTTGTTTTTTAAACATTTTGATGCTCAACATATAGTAATGTGTGTAAAAATCTAAGTAGGCTATGTTTGGTATCAGTATAGACTATAGAGGGTAAATTACTTGACATAATAGAGGTACGAGACTGGAGATGGAGATAGATAGGGGAGTCAGAGGACGGTGGACGATGCCTTCATACCCTTTTCTAACAAAAAACAAATCAATACATAATAAGATTTTTAATAGCAGTATGGCGCAAGAAATGATGATGCAGCCACATGCATTACGTCACGTAGGCGGATTATCGAATAATCAGTACAAAATATAGCTATATATCAACTAAATTTGCGCCTATTTTGTTAAAATACTATTTGTAAATGCAACTGAAGTTGTCCCTGGCTCGCAAGTCGCAAGTCACAGACCGCAGCCTGGACTTTTGGAAGACAGCTGCACAGAATTTCGGAGTGAATAAATCTACGGCCAGTCACATATTAACCCGAGCGAACTGAAATCGCTGTTATTATAATTTTACTGTAGTATGTACCATGTAGCCTTAAGTCCTTGACTTGTATTTGGGACGTAGTAAAGAGAGTCCCTCTAGTTGTTGGGAAACAATCACTGGATCACATGAAGACGCATTTTTACATATAAAATAAAAATCGTAAATACTTTACTATTCTCCTTTCAAAGATAGTCGGACTGTTGGAGTACTTTTACTTTTAATGGACATAGGAGTTTTTAAACTTTAAAGTCACTATTAGCCACTAAAGAAACATGTGTGATGTGATGAACTGATGATAACAATCATTGACAATGATATACCCCTAATATAAAACTTCTGCAATTCTCATTGAATATAATCTTACATGCCACCAATCAAAAGCCAAACTGATTTTTAGAATATATATTGGAGAAGTGCTTGAATTTTATGCCATACGGTCGAACATTCTATTTTTTACTGTGTTCTAAATATAGAAACTTTAAAAAACAAAAACAACAACAATATGAACAAATACAAATATACAATGTGTATATCAATTCGTGAATCGTGATCCGACCGATAAGAACAGTCTTAAAAAAAAATATACACACGAGTAAAAGTCTAAGGGACTCACGTCTCACGAATCAAGAGTGAACGTGGCCCGACGGTTCCTATGGGAATCCGCAATGTTGACGTTATATAAAAGTGGTATCGTTATGAATCTCAGCTTCTCAGCGACTGCACTTCCGCTTTGATATTCTACATAATACGCTTGCGTGCACTTTCGAAATCAGTTCCTCGCACAATACACAAATCCAAAGACAAATGCAGATGAAATCAAATTTTCATCCTCCTGAAGCGCAGTCGCAACAATACCTAGCTTTATACGACAAGTACACCGACGACTTATCTGTCTTTCACTTTACAGATACTTCCGGGCCAGCACACTTTCAAAGTATCATATACCTTATGCACCCAAGCGATTGGCGTTGCAACGTAGAATCTTCAAGATGAGGGCATTTTCCGTTGACAATTGCACTATGACTCGTGCTAACAACAAATCCTTTGATGGGTTGTTAGACAGAATAACGAACGTAGTGTATGCAAAACCTGGCAGCCTAGTACACGAAAGTCTTACGGGTCTCTCAGCCGGTGTTGGTAAAGTCTCTGGTGCGAAAAATAAATGCACAAAGAACACACATCCAGCATTCAGCCAACGGTCAAAGTCCGCGAGCCAACTGAACATTTCTGCCACCCTCACCAGCGACTTCAGTGAGGTCGAAGTTAGAAAAATGAAATCTAGCGAAGGTCTGAACGAGATACCACAGGGATGTACACATAAGCGCACCGTTGCCGTCCTTGTCGAACACTGTCAAGATTCGGACGCATACCAGTCTGACAGTTCTGTTGATGACTTCTCAGAGCGCGCGGGTCCAAATATGGAGTACAATGAGAAGAATACGACATGTGACCAGGATGATAGTATGGTTGACAGGGCTCCACTTTACAGGCCAATGTCGCTTACTCTAACACCTTTAAAGGTGAAGTCGACGTTTATAATTTCGCGAGCGTCCCAAACTTCTATTTCTAGCTCAATTGAAGCACAACTGATAAAACGTACACAAAAAACCCACGACGCTATAACGTTGGTTAAAAGATCGAGTCTACTTCAGGAACCTACGGTTGGCATTGTTCCGCGAACTACACCTACTTTAGCTTGGAAGGATGATGTAGTCATGAATGACAGAGTAATAGATTTTGCAGTGATGGATCCCGAAGAGAAAGCGGCGCTGAAGAAGCGCATGAAGGCGAAATTCGTGCGTAAGCATAATAGCCCACGGGTGAGGCAAGCGAACAAGTCTTTCCTACTCCACTACGCCAAGGTGAAAGTTTAAATACTCGACTATTTCATTTGTTTTCATATTAGATGGAAACTACGCTGCCACAACGCAATATCGCGCTTCAGAAGCCGAAGCAAATCGAATCGATCTATAAGACCGGTCAGTATTTCTATGATTCAAAGAGGTAAAGCTTCATACTCAATAAATAACCAATGATTGTGTGGGTTGAACTCGCATAATAATTCGGAATATATTGCCCTGATCGTGATTTTATTAGCAGTCAAAACAATAACAAACGTTATGTACACTCCTCGCGAATTGTCGCTCGCGGAATAGAAGTTCACATCAGAACTTAAATGTTCACATCAGCAAACAACGAGGCTGTGGGAAGGCCAAAATGTACTTGCCAAGCATGATTGTTTTATTATACCCAAATATCAACACACATAATCAATAATAAAGATTTCCAGTCATCATATGACAATTTTTCAGAAGTCTATATCGTTCGCCAAGAACATGTGTCAGATAGAAACTAATCATTTATATACATCAACATATATACTTGTAGAAATTGCAAATCGGTACCTGTATGTATGTATGTATGGATAATATGTACTTATAATATAACAAACACA
>LUCW03000345.1:70000-88391 GCA_001586965.3 Sphaeroforma sirkka | reverse complement strand
CATATCGCATATTATTGAGTCTTCGACGTTTTCTTGGACAACTATTTTGCACTTGACGGACATTTCTAAAACTGACGTTATCTTTTATTGCGATGCTTACTATATTCTATTGTCATTGTGCTTATTATAGTGCTATTGACATCCACGTATGATAGAATCGATCGAACTGTGTACACAATTGAGTTTTAAGCACAAGCCTCACTTGGTGGGCACGAGTATATCTAGAAAAGTTAAGTAGCTAGTCGGTAGATCTACGTATCGTAGGACCCGATACATTGGTCACTCACTAACCTGGCCACATACTACCTATACCAATAGCACAATCCCTGAAAAGGTTTCCACTTTCTCTTCCCCAGCAATTATCTGTACCTTCCGCGCTTCTTCGACCCAGAGTTATCGGCCGATCAAGATGTGTATGAGACGTATGAGCATGAGCTGAGCGAAGGGAATCCCTGGAGTTCAACTGTCGACTTTGTCGGAAAATTAGACCCCATGCAGATCGATGCTACGGACACGTGCTATCGCCGTATGCGCGCATTTGCTGGCACTGAGCCAGGTGAATATGTTTATGTTTTAAAGTATATATTCCTGTAGACGAATGAATGCCCCACATGTAGATAGAATATACGTTAAACGTCTCCATGATTGTGCTGGTGGGTGTACAAGCATATCCGTGATTTCCAGGTGTATAAATTGAATCGTGCAATACGTTCACAGATGTTTGTTGACCTTTATGTGCGTATGTGTGCGTGCATGGTATGTCTATAAGGTGTGGACGCATGCGTTCGAAGTTTCCCATGATATGTACATGGTCATATGGATCTACGCGTTCTATTCATTCGTATGGTTTGCATATGCACGCTATCAGATTTCCAGCAAGGTCTAGTATTGACACATTGTGCAATTGCTATTCTTATTGCGAGCGCGTACAAGGTCATACTCTCTTGTTGAACTATCGTCTGATTCTGCCTCCCGGGTGAATACCTGCATGTTTTGGGCTATTTGCAGACAGATGTTTTCTCGGGGACATCTCTGCTTCATATGTATAGGCCCAGGGCGAATACTAAAATTGAACGTCTATGTCTCTGCCGAATATACAGAATTACCGTTCGCAAATAATCCGTACGATGTAAACCACGGCGATGTCGCGGATAGATCTCAACTAAGTTTACAAATCACAGGAAGACCGTTGAAAACGGAAGGTGTGCGCCAGGTGGGCGGCGGCGCAATACTATCGCTGTATTGTGGCGCCGGTAAAACGGTATGTCACTTTTCTAAGAATATGTTATACTACACCCTTAACAAATTATTATATATATATATATATATATATATGATGTATTGTGGCGCCGGTAAAACGGTATGTCACTTTTATAAGAATATGTTATACTTCACTCCTAAACAAATTATTATTATTATATATATATATATATATATATATATATATATATATATATATATATGTATGTATATATATATATATATATATATATATATATATATATATAAATATATATATATATATATATATACATATATATATATATAATGTATATATATATTATATATCGTGTATTTATATATATGTTATTATATATATATATATATATATATATGTAGCCAGTATGTATATATTATATATAACATAACATATATGTATAATAATATTATAATATATAATATGTATAATATTATATAATAATAATATAATAATATATAATATGTAATAATATAATATAACAATAATATATGTATTATGATATGCGTACATAATATATATTGGCCATAATTATTATGCCACTGTGTATACATTAATGTCATATATTATATATTAATCAATCATATGCCAATACATGGTCATATATATATACATACAAATCAATGTATATGCAAACACTGCACGCTCACAGCACATCATCACATATTGTATATTAGCATATGTACATTATTACACATACACTGTTTGTGTCTGTGCGTACAATATGTATTGTATTATTACATATTTTATATATATGTATATGTTGATTATTATGTATATATATACATGTTATTATAATATATATATATATACATATTGCATGTATGTATGCATACATATCTGTATTTTATATATATATGTATATGTTGATTATATGTATATATATATATATATATATATATATATATATATATATATATGATATATATACATATATATATATATATATATATATAATATATATATATATATATGTATATATATATATATATATATATATATATATATATATATATGCATATAAATATATATGTATATATACATACATACATCTATGTGTGGTGTGGTGTGTATGTTTACATTTTTTTTAAGTAGGACGTTCAAATGTATATATGTATATTTAAACAAATATATATATACATGTATACACACACATATCTACCTATACCTCTATAAACGTTAGTTCATACATATGTGTTGCGCTCTTCAAATACTTATTTTGGCATGCAGAGGAATCGCATCATGTGCTTATCTTTTTTTTCCCTGTTCTTGGTGATAGAGGACGTTTAGTCTTGCTTTGGGATGTGTGCTATTGTATATGTTAAGATAGATTACATTCGAATCACTTGAAAGATACCTACCTCGAAGGTGGGTGGCCTGCGAGCCTCCGACGCTATATTCCTCAATATGCCTCGCTACAGAGATCCGTTAACGTGACTGCGGCACATATACAAAAAAAATGACATTGTAGTGAAACTCTGCTATTTAATGAATGCTCACCGCACCTTTACTTGTCAGTAGAATTAGGGTAATAATGTCAGACGGATAGGAAAAGGAATATCCTTTCGAGTTTGAAAGATTATACAATCCTTAGAAGCTGTTGAAGCATTCTAGAGTATAGTCGTCTGCGATTTTTTTGTAAGACAAGTAGCAGGTGTTGCAGCCCAGAGTAGTACTCCGTAGTATACGCGTCGCTTTTTCTCCCACAGAATGACATTATCAGCACCACAGGTGATACTATATCTGTTTCACGTGTTATTTCTAGGTGTTTCACTACAGTCTAGTATAGATGCCTTACTTTGTTGTAAGTGTTGCACATGTTACAGGTGTTAAAACGTACGATATGTGCTATCATGCGCACCGCAGGTGTGTGCGCTGCAGTTGATGTCGCGTTTCCGCGTGAAGACGTTGGTGGTGGTGCACAAGACCTTCCTGATGAATCAATGGAGAGAGCGTATTGCAAAGTTCTTGCCCAATGCAAGTGTGGGTATCATTCAGCAGGGCAAAGTCGACGTGGACGGACATGACGTGGTCTTGGCCATGCTCCAATCTCTAGCCCTGAAGGTATAGTGCTATATACTGTGGCGTTCAGCTATGTTAGGCACTTGTTGACGTATACGTGTGTGTGTTCTTGCCCTGAAGGTATAGTGCTATATGCTGTGGCATTCAGCTATGTTAGGGACATGTTGACGTATACGTGTGTGTGTTCTTGCCCTGAGGGTATAGTGCTATATGCTGTGGCATTCAGCTATGTTAGGCACTTGTTGACGTATACGTGTGTGTGTTCTTGCCCTGAAGGTACAGAGCTATATGCTGTGGCGCTCAGCTATGTTAGGCACTTATTGACTTATACGTGTGTGTGTTCTTGCCCTGAAGGTATAATGATATATACTGTGGTGTTCAGCTATGCTAGGCACTTGTTGACGTATATGTGTGCGTGTTCTTGCCTTGAAGGTATAGTGCCATATGCTGTGGCGCTCAGCTATGTTAGGCACTTGTTGACGTATAGGCATGTGTGTTGGTGTCAGCAGATCAGCTGGTCTGCACTCGTGTCTCATGCATCTCGTTTTTGCACGCCTTATACATCGCAGAGAGGGTGTGTGTATTGTCGCGGGGCATACTTTGAAACTTGAACAACTACGTGCACGGTCTGTGTGAAGTACTCAGCGATGTGTGTGTATGTTGTACATCCTCCGCAGAGCTACTCGGATGATGTCCTGGACCAGTTCGGCCTTTGCGTTGTAGATGAATGCCATCACGTGTCTGCGCCTGTATTCTCCAGCTTCATGTGGACAGTTCCCTCCAGGTAAGCATCGTTCTATGTTTGGTGCTGACGTACCTGTGCTCGAGCATATATATATATATATATATGTATATACTGTCTCTGCATACCATAAGTGTATTGCTATGTGTGAAGCTCTGTGAGAATACTACAGACTTAAAAAATTGCTATCGGGAGTAGACATCGACTGTATTTGCAAAACACCCACTTACTATATATCGCATGAACCCATCCGTGTATTGCGACATACCGACATTTGGCAAGCCATTTTCACCAACCAATGGAGGTCTCACAAAGTGGTCTTGGCAACGTATTGTCGTGTTAGTGTGTTATCCACGGCAGGGTTGAACGGTGTAAAGGTCATCTGTGAGAGGTCCAATAGCTGCATTATAATTCACATTATACCGTAGCAGGACAATCCTGTGTGAGGCATCCCTGTGGTAGATTAGGCTTACAAGCGTCGAATAGTTCGAACTGATTAAGCCTAGGCTTTTATCGAGGATCAGGAGCGAAGTAACTATAGAAGGATTGCAAAGCATATGTTGTGGTCTACGAATGATCGGATACCACACACTCTGTATAAGAACTTACACACCGTCCACTCAACAAAGGTGCATGCATTTTGCCTTACGAATGTCACTTAAAATACTTATCAAATTGGCGATAAACTTTCAGGTACGTGCTTGGGCTTTCTGCTACCCCAGTGCGAAAGGACGGGCTGACCTGTGTCATGAACTGGTTTCTGGGTCCAGTGGTCTACTCGCGAACGCGGTCGTACGAGAATGTAAGCGGTGTATTATCTTGTATTTGTTTCTACATCTATCGTTTCACACATAGATATGTTGGTGATTATCACAAGCATCTGTTTTATATACATGCATACATACACACACATATATATATATATATATATATATACATACACACACACACACACACATCATATATATATATATATATATATATATATATATATATATATATATATATATATATATATATATATATATATATATATATATATATATATATATATATTGATATCTAGTAAACTGGACCCATTGAGTGCCAATCTCCTAGGCATCGGCGTGATGCTGTCAGTCGCTGCATGCTGTGTGGCAAAAAGCCTTGGACTATATACCTGGCTGAGCAGCGTGTATGCCATAAGAACAACACATTTAGCCTGCCGACAGGTAATACAAACATATACACATCAAAGGTTAAACAAAGCATCGATCATGCTTTCCTATGATCATATATGTATTACAATGAGTCATGTGCACATCAAAGATATATGCTCATCAACGGCCAACAATTGTTCTTGATGATTCTATATGTATCACAGAGTCTAGAGGTGAGCGTGTTGCGCCTGAAACTGCCCATATCTGCACGCGCGGTTGCCGCTGGGTCAAGTAACCTGTTCAAGGCTGAGCTGTTGACACGCTTATCTGAGAATGCGGTTCGCAACGAGATCCTTATTGATAAGGTGGTGGCCTGCGTTGCTGTGGGACGGAAAGTGCTGGTGTTGAGGTACGTATCTATGTGGTTGAGGTACGTATCTATGTGGAGAGTACAAGTCAGTGTGCGATATTGCATGTGCACGGACTGGTTGAAATAAACTCAACAGCACGCGAGGTATGCACAATTGTAGTCAGTTCATGTGTTCGTGTGTGCGTCACCCATCTCGCTGCTGATCTCTCCTTCATTGGAATCATTCTTCTGCCGACTGCTGGTCTTTTAATCGTTCATCAACGTGTACTGGGGGTAAGGAGTCGATGCACTTTTGTTTTACCATTGAATGCGCATGGAGTGGCGGATGTGTAGTACCGATGGACAGAGTAAAAACCAGCCATTGAGAATCAATGCAAAGTATATAAGGTACATTTGTTGTCACTCGCATAGAGCAATGTTTTTCCCACACTCAGGCACCTTTTGTGTTCAGTGATACAGGTCTCCAAGTTTCTCACTCCTGTCGGTGTGCGTTGTTTAGGTCTTCCATGTCCATCATTTGCTTTCTCGTATCTACAACCAGTAGGTTCCACAAACACTTCCCCATAAGTGTCGATATTGTCTATATTCCAATTTGCTGTCAAAGCTTTGACCGACCATTTGCCCCCACTTCGATGATGCTGACCTAATCTAGCACCTGTGCGGACCCCCTTTGTCGGATACGAACGCACGCGCACATCGGTACAAGCGAGTGGTTCAGATAAATATTCAACCCAAGAGATCAATATTCAACCCAAGACACATACACGCATTCCTACAGCGATAGACGCGCTCACCTCGAGGGACTCAGGGCCATCCTCAACGAACGCGAGCAAGTCATATCGTCAGCATACTACATGGGTGGCATGAAAGAAGCCGCACTACGCCGCGCTGTAAGTGTCTACAGCGTACAGATGCATTTGTTTGCACAGATTTCTATGCCTATATAGATCTATAGAATGCGATGATGTACATTTTGATCGGGATTAGGTGTGTTTCAGCTGGGCTTACGATTCTGTTTTCAACGCGCTCAATGAGACATATTTGTACATGCGTATATATATATGTGTATATACACACACATATATATATATATATATTTAAGTATATATATATATACTTATATATATACGCACACGCACACACACACACACACACACACACACACACACACACACACACACACACACAACGCACGCACAAACACACACACACATATATATATATATATATATATATATATATTGACACCTGTAGTGTACATTTCTCTCTCTTCAAGGATATGAGCTGCCCATTCTCATCCCAGGTAAAAAAGTCTACCTCAATGAGCCTACCTCATGCTGACTTTATGATGCACCACTCGTTCGAATCAGTAAACTGTGTGGTTTAGCACGTACTTGGTTGGTGTGCGTCCAGACAATGGCCATCCTTGCCGCATTCGAAAACACTTCTATATCAATGGCTTTATGACCTCCGATACCAGGTACATTCTACTGTGTTTTTTATCAGTGCCATTATCACCTCCATTACGAGGTGCACTCTACTGTGTTTTTTATCAATGCCATTATCACCTCCATCACTAGGGGCATTCTACTGTGTTATTTATCAATGCCATTATCACCTCCATTACTAGGTGCATTCTACTGTGTTGTTTGGCACGTACTCCATGTCTAGCGAGGGCCTCGACATCCCGTCACTGGACACTTTGGTCTTTGCAACACCACGCACAGACATTGTGCAGAGTGTAGGGCGCATCGTCAGACAGCACGACGACAAATGCGATCCACTGATTATTGATATTGACGACCAGCACGCTACATTCAGGTGAGTGACCGGGGCTACGTACTCGCCTGTCCGCGTCAACGGTTAAATGTGTATACAACGGAGTACTGCTAAGGGCGTGGGTTGTACAGTCTATGTGAGTGTTTCCAGTAGTGGTTGCTATTTCGGATCGTGACCCCGAAATGTAGCGTGCTAGTTGAGGTGCAAGTTTACATAGGGGATTTGCACGGATTGCACATTTACTTGGTATTACTACTTGCACTTGGTCTTTTGCTGGAGATTCACGCCATAATCCAAATCCCACTGTCATGCCTTTGTACCGTACAAACAAAAACCGTAAGCCAAGTTAATTTTACTCACGATTCTGTTGTAGAGCTGGCTGGAAGAAACGGCTGCTGTTCTACCGCAAGCACTCGTATGCAATCCAAGAGGAGTCATATCAAACCCACCGGAACTCAAAAGACTCGAACTGCTCAAGTGTAAGCATAGTATTCTATGAGAAAACACTGTTATTTACCCCAAGTGTAGACGTATCGTAGGCGCCTCCATCGGGGTAGCATATGCTCCAGGTCAACCATGGATAGCCAGTCAACACACACACACACTGGGTCTAGTCTGTGCGGCCGTTGCCTGTCTAAGCGTGTCTTCGATGTGTCTAACTGTGCTACTTCCCATATCCGTAGTTGGTCAAATGATGTGCCCAGTCAATGGCCTGTCAACACACACAGACACTGGGTCTAGCTTGTGCGGCCGTTGCCTGTCTATGCGCGTGTTCGATGTGTCTAACTGTGCTACTTACCATATCCGTAGTTGGTCAAATGATGTGCCCATTAAATGACCTATCAACACACACAGACACTGGGTCTAGTCTGTACGGCCTTTACCTGTCCATGCCTGTCTTTGATGTGTCTAACTGTGCTGCTTGACTATATCCTTGACTATATCCGCAGTTGGTCAAATGATGTGCCACTATTTTTGGATCGCCTTCCACACCTTCGATCAGTGTGAGCGAACATGGTTTGTGCAGGGTGTACGCTCTCCAATAGTCTGCTCCCCAATAGTCAGCTCCCCAAAAATCAGCTCCCCAACAGTCTTGTATCTCAATAGTCTGCTCTCCAATAGTCTTGCTGCTCCCCAATAGTCTGCTTCCCGCATGTGTCCGTGTGCATCAACGTGAGCTGGATGCTTCTCTTCGTTTGATTACGTGTGGTTGTAACGCACAATTTACAAAGGCTTTCTGGGTGCACCCTACATACCTCGAAGAGTGACTTGTGGTTCGACACCTTGTTTGGTACCTTTTGTCCTGAAAGCTCATCTGGTCTGTCATGTGAGAATGAGAAGTTTCCATGAACTACGAATTATATTTATTGCGCTTGGTGTGATCTGCAATCACGACCCAGATGCAGTGTAGTGCTAAGTGTTGCACTCGATAGTTACAGCAGTCGCTGACTTCCAGAATGTGCGTTTAGGGTTTCATGATGCAGTTTTGTTCTCCAATCTCTTTTGCATGCGTAAGTGTGTGTTCGTAGGACCACTTCAGCCCCATTTACTGGCGATAGCCTTTCCACTTTAGCCCCATCTCTGGGTGTGTTCAAGCCAGAACATGTCACCGAGCAAATTTTTAACCACACATGCCGCATATTCTATTATCACCCTCCACAGTCCAAATCTTCTGACGCAAGCGAATCGCTCGATGATGAGGATGAGTCATCCGACAGCGACGAGCTGACGGGCGCTCACCACCGCACACACACACACACGCGGCGAAACCGTGCGAGTGTTAAAGACACACTGAGGAGCACACCGGCACAAGGCGATGGAGATGAACCTTGTGCAGCACAACAACGCACCAGCAGGAGGGAGAAACGGGGTAGAGCTGTTGTGAGTGAGTATAAGAGGGGTGGGTGTAACGGAGGTGGATATAGTCGAGCTGGAAATGGCTCGGGTGGGGCGGACAATGTCGATGAGTTGATGGATGATGGCGATGAGAGCGCATTCATCAACGACGATAATGAGGATCTGGACAAGGACAGTGATGGCAGCTACCATATCGGCGATGATGCCGCAAGTGATAGTATCAGTGGCCCGGTTGGCGAGAGTGGTGTAGGTTCGGTCGCAAGTGGTGGTGAGCGTTTGGAGGGTGGCGCAAACGCGATGTGTCGCGATGAACCCGATCAGTTAAGAGAGGGCGACCTGCGGAAGGGGATGGACTCAGACGCCCATCAACAGGTAGGCGTAAGAGTGCGACGGAGAGGGGAGCGTCACAAGGCTGTTGGCGGAAGTCCTTGGTGCAATTCTGGTCCGGAGAGGCGGGATATAGGGGCGGATCAATTGGGTGCACCACGCTCACGTACGCCCAAAGGTTCCGAGAACCACAATGAATATAGCGGGGCAAACCGGTCTGTGGACGCGGGGGGCATTTTAGAGGGGCCGAAGAGACAGAGGAAACGCAGGCGGAGACCTCGGCAAAAGGTTACAGGGCCCGATTCAGGTAGTGCATCTCGTGAACTTAGAATTGATTTGGGCATGCATGGGTTGGAATTTGGGATTCGGAATGCACAGCTATACGCACACATATATATCTGTAGTTAAATGCGCGCACGCTAGCGAACCAACCGGTGTATCTTTTGTTCACTATCACCTCAAGTGCGAGTATAATGGGACTGGGATCTGCTTCTGTGCAGGTTCCCGGGGCTAACCAGGCTGTGTATATTCTTTGACCTCATGTGCACGTCTATAGAGTTGCCTGAAGACGGTGCAGCCGACGAAAACATCCTGGATAGCGATAAGGAAAGTGCGGTACCATGTGGCGACCAATGGAAAGCGGCAGCGTCATCCGACGACAAATGGAATGGTAGCGATAGTGAGGAATGTGATGACGTAGAAGACGACGAAGAAATTCAGCAAAGCGACAGCGATGCCAAGTCTACGGATGAGGAAGACGATGACGGGGGTGGCTCTGATTCCGACTCGGCGGACGAGAAGCACATGACAAGTGAGTTGCGAGTACTGATTATTCTGGCAAAAGTGGTGTAGCGTTGTGTGTGCGTGCTGTGTTGCGTTGTGTTCCGGGAGGGTGATTCGATGTGTCGGGCCAGTTCAGTGAGGACGCTGTGGATATATGTATCTGGGTCACTTTGTGTGTGAGGTCGGTATTCGTTTACCCGATAAACTAAGATACCTGTCCGGAGAGGTGCGCTCGGAGATACCTGTCTGGAGAGGTGCGCTCGGCTATGCGGGCCACAGCACGAGCGCTCGACTACTTGATGTTTGTGTGTTCAGAGTTGCACTTTCAGAACTGTTGGGACATACTGCCTGAGGCCAGTTCAGTGGCGGAGACATGGGGCTGGTATACGTTTGGTGTTTCGTTTCAAGTGTCGTTCTGTAGTTTGTAGTCCGTCACACGCTTCCGATCGACAGGGGTATAGTTTTCTGGGACTGATTTCTCTGTAAGAGCTTATGGTGACTGTCAAACCTCACACAGTTCGGTTGATACAATCGTCTCATTGATGATGTAAAGCACATGCCCATATTTCAATTACATGACTACTATGAGTACTAAGTAATAACACTGACCTTAGTTTCACTCGGGTTGTCGCGATCCTCCCGTAGGGTTGCCAGTGCAAAGGCCAAGCAAGTCACACACCCGTAGTAGGAGCAAACGTGCCGTGGCTTATAATGCTCGACGAGCTATCACCAGGCTGGTGGATTACAGAGCCAAGACTGAGGTCACTCCGCGAAGCAAGAAGGCACAAGGTGACGCCCCACGAGCGGTACTCGACAGAAGGAAAGGCAGCAACAAGGGGTCGAGCAACAGCACAGCAGGGCATGTGGCGAGTGTATGTCAAGCAAGCCCGAGAGATGATAGCAGCCATGGAAGCAGTGCAGTCCTCACACAGTCTAGGGTGTCGGGTGGGATGGATTCGTTAGCCCCGGTAGCGAAAAGAAGGAATATGGACTCAGCAGGGAGTAATTTGAGCGCAGCTGACATACTACGTACGCACGAAACGAAACGAGCAAAGTTTGAGAAGATTACTGATGATGGAACTACTGTGTCTAAGTTCTTCTAGATGATTCGAACTTTTATTTAAGCCTTTAGGGGAACGTGGCGTGCTTCTAATCATCTCGAATATCGCCTATCTATCACTACGGCTGATCATATTTACCTCGGTCTACGCATTGTTGAACCTTATGGACGCGAGAGTTTATCATCTGAGACCGCACACTATTTAACTAGAGTGTCGTGATTGCGCTGAGTTACAAATTTATCACGCTCGAATAGATGATAACATCGGTATCGGCATTCTACACTGATCTTAAGAAGGCCTCGCTATTTGAGCATGCAACAAAATCTGCAGCGCTTAATTTTAACCCTTCTCAAGGTGTTCATGAGACGGCGCCATAAATAAAGGGCTACACCATTTCAGTTAACTATAATCTGAATTTTTCAAGCATGTGCGTATTTGTGCATAGAGCCTGGGGCTGACTAAAACCATTGTTGGTATGTATCAGATTATATCAAGCTACGGATGAATTCGAGATCATGAGGCCATTCTTGATTTGATGTCTGCAATGATTGGAATGTCGGCGACTGTATATTCGGCGAACGTTATGATTTTTAATGATCATACCATAGGTTGAAATTTTTCTGGTCTCAACAACAGTATCTATTGATGAAAGAGTAAGCTAGGTATATGATACAACTAAGATACTGTACTAATCCACCTAAAAAATCTAGCAATATTAAAAAATCGCAGCAATGGTACGAAATCCTGTGACGACTATTTGTTTAACTCTTGTACGATGGCAGCTTTAAACGCGGAATTGATGGTAACCTGAGGGAGAGTCCATGTAGACCAATTGAATATTCCGCTCCTTCATCTCGTCCCTCAATACTCCTTCGGTCAGGTGATTGATTCCTGAGTACTGGAACAACCAAAGAGGTTTCTGCGTGTACAAAGAGGGACTCGTTTGTATCCACGTCCCATGGGTAGTAGTTGAACATAAGACTATAATGTAAGCGTCAAACTCATTCACCACCGCGGGTTCATTAACGTAATACGACGGGTTCTTCAACGTGACCTTCAAGCCTATGGAGTGCGCAAACTTCACAATCTCGTGCATGTACGCCACATAACGCGGGTCGATTCGCTCTTTGTCGGCATAGCTCTTGGCTTGAGTATCATTATCAGTGACACCGGTGGAAGGTTTTGCATTATCGGTGGAGATCATAGTAAAACCCCTTTCTTTGTAGCTACTTATGATGTCCTCCATGATTGGAAGAACTTTCGGGATCAAATCATTTGGGTTGAAAAACCAATACCCCCAGACATCGCCCTCACTATTCTTGTCCTTATTTTGCTTCCAGGCGAGTGCTACTAACCTCTCATCAGGTGTGTAATCTGGGTTGACTGTCCCAACGCTCAGGTATTCCATGATGTCGACGCTGTGGTCCTTGAGAGCCTTAGACACTCGCGCATCAGGAATAGAAAGATCTGCGAATATAACATCAGCGCTCGTACAGTCCGTATCCAGTGCGTGCTCACTGTTTGCCCACGCAAGATTGCATATTATAGAGGTTTCTGCGTCTTTTCGCATATAAAGATTTGCGTATTTAACTTCATTGTTGTTTGTGTTTTTGGATTGCTGCGTGTTTTGTCTGACTTGCAGTACCTCGGATATAAGGAACTTTATACGTTCCTAAGTGTCCTGTTGTGTTTAAAGGCATGCACTATTCTTAGACATAACCGCAGTGAGCAGCCTGTAAAGTACACTAATGACTAAACTGTACGTATAGAAATGATTAACAGTTATTAGAAGTCTTCTTTACAGTGCAACTCTACTCTCATACTCTTGACGTTTATTAGTTCCAAACCTCTACAAATTCCAGTGTCCAGCTATTTTTAATTATACAGTGCTATGTAGTATTGTACATAAATAACTAATTTCACGCCTAATGCATAGTTGCATACTCTCTTGATTGTCCTATACAAATGATATGAGTAAGTAATTACTCTGGTCAGTCCGGAATATCCAGTGTATTTATTTTAAAACAAGAACAAAAAAAAACAAAAATTAAAATACACACAGACGCACAGAGTTGCACACTGCCTGAAGTCTGTAAGCAGTCACAATCAGTCAATCACAGTCCTCAGCACTCAGCAGTGAGCACAGAGCAGACTTGGGCAGCAGTATGACGTGTGCAGTATCCAAAAATAAAATACGAATGCGATTGGCCACAGTTTTATATCGTTTTCTATACGTTCGTACTTCGTCTAGGGTTATGCTCGTTGCTCTGAAGTCTGAGTATGTGACTCTTTTTTGATATTTTTTTTTGATAATATTTATTGCAATAGAGGGTGATTTGAAAGTCTACTACGTTCTTGCAACAGAATTCGAGCAGCAATTCATCATTTCATGGTAGTATACAATACACATTAGTTAGGGGTCTGGAGCAGCAACTTGTTCCATACCGGTGATATGGGCAATTTGCCTGACCTTCCTTAGTAGTAATGCGATGAGATAAAGGGATCCATGGCGTTTATAATTTCAATTAATATAGGGTAGAGAGTGTGCCACTTTGTAGTAAAGTTGAAAAGCAGGCAGCTGGGGACCATAGCAACAAGGAATAGTAAGTTTGATCTGGACGTAGCCGGTCCGCCCTGAGATGGCGAAGGAAAGATGCGGCCAGGGAGGATTGCTAGGAGTATAGCATTGGGGTGTTGTTGTTGCGGAGGTTTTACATTAAGTCCAATAGCAATAAATGGGAATCTTTGGGAAATTCCTGTCATAGCTAGGCTGTCAGAGCCAAGCCTGTGCGTTGTGTGAGTGTTAGTTGGGATGAGGGTGGGATGGGTGTAGGACTGAGAGTAAAATACCCTAGTGATATGGAGATAGACTAGTATAGGGTATATGAGTATAGGTAATGTAAGATGTGGTTTTGCTGGTATGGGGTTGGGTAGTGGTTGTTTTGTGGTGTGAGGAAGTATTTAAGGTGGGAGTGGATTACTGCTAAATGTATCCACTTGTCTTTGTCAGCCAACCACGAGGTTATGGAGTCTGTACCATGGTGGGTAGGACTTAGTAGAGTTTGAAGAATTGCGTTTAGGCAATTGAAGTGTGATCTTGTAGCGGCGATATCAGTGTGTTGCGGGCATCGAAGACCACCAAGAGTTCCTGACCCATTAGTAGACATTGTGAACCAAAAAGTGTTGAAGTACCATAGTAGTTTGGTAAGAATGCCTTGGGCTTGGTGCGACGAGAAGATTTTGTCCTCGTAGTTTTTATCAGTTGCGATATCTCTGTCGAGCAGTAGCATTTTGTGTGCACGTACTGCTAAGTGCCAGTTGTCTGTCTGGGATCTGTTGTGATTTTGTTCTTTGTATTCATTGGCTTTGGCAGCCATTTGGATATATGTTTTGTGGGTAGGACCATGATAGGCAAGGCACGAGAGCTGGGCGTCTAGTGCCATCCGTAGCCGAATATCAGAGTGAGGAATCAACGATTTTAGGGATGTCTGCAAAAAAAAGAAGAGTTGAGAGCTGAGACTTGAAAGTTGACTCTAGTTGAGACTTAAAGAATTGTCGTGTACTCTACTCTCTACTACTGGCTTGGTATGAGGTGGCGATGCAATTAAGCTGATCTACAACCCATACCTAGCATTTAACTCTGGCGTATGGTATGTATCAGGTATCGCGGGAAGTAGTTAAGAGTCTTCTTCGCCAGAAGGACTCTATAATCGTGGTGATTGCAAATTGAAGAGAGCGAGGACAAAAATACATACAAAATTAAATTTCGGTTAAAGACAAGACATGTTTCACTACACACATATACGCGTATTTTTAGGAATAAATCATACTTAGCAATTTAAATTTTATTGTGTATATACGTAAAGAATACTATGGTTCGGTGGAGGTGGCGACTGTAGGTGGCTCTTACAATGGTTGCCAATGTAGGTTGCTCGAATTGTAGGTGGCTGTTTATGTGGCTCTTGCAGTGGTGGCATCAAGATTTCTCTTAGTAGAGAGCCTGCCAAAAGTCAAAACAGTAAACACGACGAGTCGACCACTAACTTCACACATAAATTTATACTTTGAATTATTTACAATCATCATAGAACATCAATGAATCATACAAATAAACGTCAAGATTGTAGTGAGTAGTCTGTAGATATTTATGTATTTGTTTGTCACTCTGTGACACTGAGCTGTGACAGCGTGAGTCTGTGACCGTTTGACTGACTGACTGTGAACAGTGCGAGGCGAGTGAAGCGACTGTGCTGTGGACTGGGGATCACTCGCAGTCACAGAGCCAGACTCGAAAACCCAATTATTTCAAAGTCAAGTATAAGCCAAACTCTCTATTTTATGACGTCTCCCCCGGTACCCCGTGGCCGAGTCCTTCGAGAGAGTTTGCCCGAGTCTCCTTAGAGGGTACATAAAGGCTTTCTACAGAAGTTGAGAATTCAGAATTCAGATTTCATAGTGTATTTGGCAACCCAATGGTGAGCGGTGCGAGGTGAAAGGTTCAAAACAGACTTCAGACATTCTGAGATACTATAAACAACAAGAGTATAAGGGGCAAATGCTTGATTTGGAAGGCTAAATAAACGATGAGTGGTGTCAGACAAATAGCCTAATTGGCTGGCACAGTTCAGTTCGTGTTCTTTCCGTGTCATTTGATATCCTGAGATAGGCTATGTAATAAGTGGTGTTTGTTAGACAAATAGGCTGGTACAGTGCAGCTCATGTTCTTGTCGTGTAACTTAGAAGGCTATGCAATAAGTAGTGGTGGTTGACATATAGGCTGGCACAGTGCAGCTCATGTTCTTGTCGTATGATTTAGAAGGCTATGTGATAAGTGGTACTAGACAAATAGACTGGCACAGTGCAGCTCATCTTCATGTCGTATAATTTAGAAGGCTATGTAATAAGTGGTACTAGACAAATAGACTGGCACAGTGCAGCTCATGTTCTTGTCGTGTGATTTAGAAGGCTATGTGATAAGTGGTACTAGACAAATAGACTGGCACAGTGCAGTTCATGTTCTTGTCGTGTGATTTAGAAGGTTATGTAATAAGTAGTGGTGGTAGACAATTAGGCTGGCACAGTGCAGCTCATGTCCTTCTCGTGTGATTTAGAAGACTATATAATAAGTGGTAATAGACAAATAGGCTGGCACAGTGCAGCTCATGTTCTTGTCGTTTGATTTAGAAGGCTATGTAATAAGTAGTGGTGGTAGACAAATAGACTGGCACAGTGCCGCTCATGTTCTTGTCGTGTGATTTAGAAGGCTATGTAATAAGTAGTGGTGGTAGACAAATAGGCTGGCACAGTGCAGCTCATGTTTTTGTCGTGTGATTTAGAAGGCTATGTGATAAGTGGTATTAAACAAAAAGGCTGGCACAGTTCTGTCCATTTTCTTTCCGTGTGATTTGATATTGTTCCCGAGATTTTATTTCCCGCCCCTGTTCGGGCTGCTGTGACTCTTGAGTCTCGTTTCCCTACCAGGATATTCTGTCAGTCAAGGTTGTACAACACTGATATACCGTATACCTCCGTATGTTTGTGAAGAAACAATATAGGTTCAAGGCTATTTAACAGCGATCAGACCCAATTCTACATAGTGGAGTACTATCGTTGTTAGAGTACTATCATTGTTTCCTTCAGTGTATAGAAGTAGTCTGAGTTGAATTGACATCCGACAGTCCAGATCCTTACCGCAACCGCGACAAAGGAGACTCTTGACTAATACAAACGGTTTTAAATAGACTACTTTTATAGTATGTACGTTTCGGGGCATGCGTCATATATTCACTGACAGCATAATAATTTCCAATCCGGATTTCAGGGATGGGATAACAAACCTCAATTCACATACGGGAAAGTACTTGCACGAGCGTTTAATACGTTAAAAGACGAGTGTACGCTACAGCACGGTTGTTGCATGGTCCACCTCCTGCAAACTCTGCAGGATCTGTATGTGGTCACTCCCAATCTGTTTGGCCAACTCCTTTCGCATACTCAACGACAACGACGAGAACTTTCTCAGCAACTCTCCGTCTAACACATTCTTAGCCGCGTTCGACAGCTTCACCGAGTTTTCTTGTTTGATTAAGCGGAATGCCTTGGGGTTCAGGCCCAGATTGTGGTTGAGCTGTGATGTGAGCCGTGTCTGTATCATGTTCAGCCTTCGGTATAGTCTGTTAGCAGGGCACAACGGCGTGGGTGGATCAGCGGAGTTCAAGAGAATAGAAATAGAATGAAAGTACGGGCTTGTGACCTTGATCAAGTTTTATTCACGGTTAAGTACTGGTATATAATCATATCGGAACAGGTAGATAGGCATTCACAGTATTGCCCAGGGATCTCAAGAAATTGCAAAGGCTACAAATCCAGATGCTTTCGAATTGCTACATACTTCAACCCATCCCAGGAATGTGCACTGATATCTCTCTATAAAAGAACTTACTCAAAGGCGTTTAAAAAGTGCATATTCCTTGGTACATGATTTAAGTACCAATAGATGCCCCGAATGGCTTTGCAACATCAAACAGAAAATTATCAAATGTCCTACCATTGACATTACATACCCCAACACGTAGGAGTATGAAGTCCTCGGGCTCAGGCCCAGAATAAATGCGAGACTCAGAAGAACGTGTAAGAAACACGTGACATTTGTGCATTCTTTCAAATAAAAACAAACATGTTGTAGCGTCATCGTATTCGTGAACCATTCCGCCCATGCGGCGGTCTAAATATATATAACACACATAAAAGAGTTGATGTAGCATATAGTCTACAAATGAAAGCCAACTAGGTTTCTATCACCCAGAGCAACACCAACAAGTATGTGCAGTCGTTCTACGAATATATATTTCAATAAAACAGCATACACATACTCCAATATACGAATGAGGGAATACGTGAATCACAACTAAAACCTTTCTGTATGACTTCTGAATGCGTATCAGAGCATAGCATTCATTTGCCTTGTGCACATGTTTAACACTTCAAAGAGCATTTATATAGAACAAAGGAATTCAGTTGCATACATATATATACAAATGATTTTGCTTCAGC
>LUCW03000345.1:47500-65000 GCA_001586965.3 Sphaeroforma sirkka | reverse complement strand
ATATATATATTATATGCGTTATGCATATATTGTATATATATATATATATATATATGTATATATATATATATATATATGTTGTACATGTACATACATACACATACATACATATACATGCATATATGCATGCATGCGTTACATACGTACATACATACATATATATATATATATATATATATATATATATATATATATATATATATATATAATACATATACACACACACACATCACACATATGTATATATATATATATATATATATATATATATATATATATATATATATATATATATATATATATGTGATATATGTATATGTATGCACACACACACACACACATCACAATATGTATATATATATATATATATATATATATATATATAAATCATGGTGAAACACACTTCAAGTATACTTGTATACACCTTCAGAACTACAAATACACACAACAACACACAAACAAACACGTATCACCCCAATCTAACCACACCTCCTTCAAACTTCTCCGGCTGCCTGTCCTTGGTGTCATTCGTGAGTCTGGCTACCTCCAGCACTTCCTCATCCACACTCTTGGCAATGACATACTGTTTGCTCTCCACATGGTACGCTATGTGGTGTGGTGTTGCGCGGATAGGCACCTTTCGCGAAGGCCAGGCCGAGTCGTACAGCAAGTGCTGCGGCAGCTGGCAGATCCGAAGTTCTCTCTATCGTACGGGATGGTGTATTGGGTGTGTGGATTTGTGGGTGTACAGGGGGTTTAGTATTGGGGCATAGAGGGGAACCGTGATATGCGCCTTATTGGGCATATGTATGTGTGTGTGGTTGTAGAACTTATGCGTGTGTGTGTGTCATGTGTAGGTGTCTGTACATATGTGTGGGTGTGGGCTAGAGATGCGCAGCGTGGTATCGGCTCTCGACAAAAACACCGAAGAAAGCTTACCTATTTGTAGTAGTAAAAATACCTACCCCTTTATGATATAGTCAAAAGAGTATATGTCATGAGAAGCATAGCCGCGTCTAATTTATTTACACGTACGTGATCGATATTTCATGTCCGCAGGATACCTTGGGCATAGACAACCACCCCCAACATATATAACACAGGAATAATGATATGGCTGGCTTTATATTACTATTAAGCAAAACATATATAGAGCAGGAATATTGACATGACTGACTTTATATTCCTGTAAAGCAACATATATAGCGCAGGAATATTGACATAACTGACCTTTATATTACTATTAAGCAACATATAGAGCACAGGAATATAGACATGACTGACTTTATATTACAATGACTGACTTTATATTCCTATAATGCAACATATAGAGCACAGGAATATTGACATGACTGACTTTATATTCCTATAGAATGGCTTTGGACATTCACATGAGAAAAACTTTAGTTTTGTCTAATCTTGATTGTAAACTCGTATCAGAGTGAAACGTCTGTGAGACCAAGTTGCAGTTGTGGCAGAGTATTGCTAGTAGTGATAGACGGGGGGTAGTGATCCAACCAGGTTGTAGCGTTTGGTCGAAGTGTACGGAATACGTTTTCGAACACCCAACAACACTACACCTAACACGCGTGTACAAGAACCCATCAATAAAGACTCATGCCTGTCTAATCCATCTCACACAACCCGTCGATTAATCAACTGTGTGTGTGCACTGACCCCACGCCGCCTACCTCGTTGTTGAAGTACATGAACCCGTGTGAGCAGTTGACGTTGTGGAATGGCGTGAAGTAAATGGCGCCCGTGTCCACGTACATGGGATGTGTTCTCAGTCCCTTGCGCGTGGCAATGAGCCACCATGGCCGGGTATGCTCACCCGTTATAACCACACCGTTGTATGTGGAGATGTTGAAGAACGGGAAGATCTGTTTGCGATGCTCCCTCACGCTTGTCAGCCATCGACTGCGCGTAGCCTCTGCGCCGGCTGCGTTTGCGCCTGAGAGCGCGAGAGTGGTACCAATGTACCGGGTTTGTTTGTCAGTGACATTGTGGCGGTGTTGTCGGTCAGCGGAGGTGTGTATAAATAGAGAGGTATATGTCTGTAGGTGTTTGTGAGTATCTTTATCGAGGTCAAGGTGGTGAGTTTTCATAAAGAAATACGCGCACAAAGATATATGAATAGGGACATGCATAGATAAACAAATAGCGACAGGCCATACCAAAACAAACCAAACACCCTTTGTACGTTTAGTAATCTGAAAAATAGAATATACGTACTCTATCGAATCAGTTGACAAAGGCCTGTTTCTGACACACACGCCTGTGCATGTACTTACGTCATACTCCAGTCGCCGACTGCCGACGCGTATCTAGCTACCCCGTCAGCCTCCACGAACACTTCCACAGTCACAGACATCTATGCATGTTACTACACCCTCCCACACAGACGCAGACTTCACATGCACCTACCCACAAGGTCTATACTCTCAGGTGCGGTTGATTCGTCAACTTTGGTTGTGTCGCCGGTGGGGGCCGGTCCAAAGGCCCAGTCATCCTCGACATTGTCCATTGGTCTAAGTATCACCTCGTGATCTAGCTTAGCAAACCGCAGTATCTCGTTACCTCCACCCCCTAAACAAGAGGAGCCTCTGTATGCGCATGCGTGTGGGTGGGTGGAAGGGTAGGTGAGTATATGAGGGGAAGTGAGCAGTTGATTCTGTCTACACAAATATTAAACAAGTATATTCATAGTATAATATATATATATATATATATATATATATATATAATATATTATAATATATATATATATATATATATATATATATATATATATTATATTATATAATATAATATATATATATATGTACATATATATATATATACATATAAATGTACGTATATATGTATATATATACACATAAATATACTTATATATACATACACACACACACACACGTATGTATATATATATATATAGATGCACATACTCATACACATGCGCATACACGTACACATACACATCTTGCGATATACAAATAAATGATATAAACATATACACATACACATCTTACGTAACTTTACCAACAGGTGCAGCATGGTATCTACTTCCGACTGAATGGGTTGCCTTACCTTTGCTTATACATTGGTTTTGTTCTATCGCCGCGTGTTGGTGGCACGCATTGGAATGCACGATATACGTTGAGATCACCCGCCGACGTGATAGCCAGCAGATGCAGCAACTCTTTTCTCTTGCCCAGGGCAACCAATTTAATCTGCAGCGATGCACAAAAGGTACACCAAAAATTGAATATAAACCCACCTCCACTAAATAAATTAGTAGAAAACCCGGGGGTGTTGAAGCGAAACTTGGGCGGTAAGCGTATATAAACCCAAACTCACGGTTAATTTTGGCTGTACAAGAAAGTTCTGCACCCCTCCGAGTGACAGTCACCGTACCTCCACCACAATAGGCCCATTGGCCTTCGCATGGGCACTACTCTTCGTCTCAGTACTTTTGTCTGTGGCAGCGTCAGTGTCCTCGTCCATGTCCGTCCCAGTAAATCTGTCCGCCAGTATTTCGGGACCATCGCAGAAGTTCGGAACTCTGAAGCACGCGACACCCGTTGCCACGTCGTAGGCGGATAGCGTACCCACGGCTGATGTCACAAATAAGTAAGTAGGTATCTGCATGGGCGGTTTTTCTGCACCCAGGCCTGAAGATTCGGAGCCGGTTTGCCCTGAAGTGGACGCCTAAGTTATTGGTAGGAGATGGGGGCCGGGAAGGGGGGGTAGAGAGTTTAAATGCGAGTATTCCATGAAGAAAATCGGGAATTGGAATGGGATAGGAGGTATCGAGTAAGGTGCGGTCAATGTTCGACGGCCCAGTCAGAGACGGACAAATCTAGTATCGCACTGCCACTGCAAGAAGCGCAGATGCCCAAGACACACTAGCACACCAAAAGGACAAGCCAAAAACAGCACCACATAGCAGAAATAAGTAAACCAACAAGGTACGTTGACACACAAACATTCTCTCACGCCCCACACAGTAGACTGTGGCACGTCACAGCGTCACAACTGCCAGAGAGCTGTACCGAATCACAGTACAGACTGGCTGAACACCCGACGGATAGCCATTGCCATGCCAACCGACCACAGGACACGCTGATACACAGATATAATTTCATAATGATGAATATAGCCTTAAAATGACGCAAATAAACTTAAAACATAACAGGTTAAAAATACAACACCAGACATTACTATAATCTTATATTGACGTATATAAACATAAGGTAACAGGTTAAAAATACAACACCAGACATTGCTATAACCATATATTGACGTATTTAAACATATAAGGTAACAGGTTAAAAATACACACCAGATATTGCACGTGTTGTATATCAAACACGACTGATTAGACAGGTTTCTTCGCAATTGTGCATTGCAACGGCACGTGGCAACAAACCGCGCCCAATGCACCAGTCAAAACACCGCAGGACACAGCAAATCGGTGTTAAAACCTCAAACCAACCAAAACATACAGTATTAAAACCTCAACCCCACCAAACTACACAGTGTTAAAACCTCAAACCAACCAAACTACACAGTTTTAAAACCTCAAAACAACCAAACTACACAGTGTTAAAACCTCAAACCAACAAAATTACACAGTGTTAAAACCTCAAACCAACCAAACTGCACATTGAACCCGGAAACGTCAGATGTTATATATACAGAAGAAGACAATAAACAGCAGAAATTGAAAGGGAAACAGCTACAAATACGCAGGAGCTATGCAACGCCGCCAAAAGTTGGAACACAGAAACTAACTGTTTCATAATCAGTAGCAGACTGCTGAAGTTCCGGAACCTCTAAATACTTAACGGAATGCCTTATTATGAGACTTGTCTACATGTAGGCGGGAAGCATGTATATCCATTTAGCTAAAGGGACGGAGTACTAAGAGCCAGCTAAACCTTACAAGCGCACAGACACACATCCTACCCATCCACCTGCCCCCGGTGGATGCACATTTTAATCCCTAAACACACGCCTACATACACAGAGACCACACTCTCGGACAAACACACATACACAAGTACACAGTTAATCGATTCTACCCATACGCACGCATCCGCTGATGTATCTGCACACCTTGCATACACCCATGCACAAGTACACAGTTATCTGATTCTACCAACACGCACACATCAGCTGATGTATCTACGCACCTTTCGTACACACATACACAAGTACACAGTTAATTGATTCTACCCACACGCACGCATCAGCTGATGTATCTACACACCTTGCGTTTCTTCGTAGGTGTCTCTGCACTCTCCTCCTCATCTGCATCGCTCCCGTACAGATCCGCGTCGTCGTCTTCGTCTGACAGCTCTGCCGCCGGACGCTTGTCCCCTACGCAAACAGAATGTGGGCAAACACAGTATTATATTGTGTTTGGCATGTGAGTATATGCGAAACGAATATGCCGAAACAGAGTGTGTAACCTTATCTTTGGGTGCAGGTGTGTGGGGAAAACTCATCTTCATAAGATATCGCGTTGTTCTTGTGTGTTCAGTTTAAACATACGCACTACGTACCTAAACATTAGCGTGTCTTTAAGTGCTTGGTTTGTACATACACGCTCATTCATTATGCCACCACTCGTCACTCGGCGTGAATATAAATTACACATGGCTTTTAGTTGACGGGCAACACGTCATTGCCATCGTGAGGCGACCTCGATATGTGTGTATACATATAAATGTATGAATATATATATATATATATAACATATATATATATATATATATATATGTGTGTGTGTGTGTGTATTATATATATACATATACATATACATATACATATACATACATATATATATATATATATATTTATGTATGTATATGTATATATATAAATATATATATATATGTGTGTGTGTGCCATATACACACCGTCATAGATCTACATTGTCAATACACGAAAGTACGTTTACTCTGCCTATAACCACAAAAACACCTACCTTTTCTTACCGCGCTGCTATCCCCGTTTGCAGCCGAAGTATAGGATCGTGTATTTTGTGACGAGCTCGAGTCAGCAAATAACACCATATCCTCGTCCCGATATAAACATACAGCGGAAAGCGGACAGTTCGGTACATTCAGGTCCGTCCGCACCAAGGAGCACGTGGCCGAATCAAACAGCCACACAATCACCTGCCCGTCGCTGCACAGGACACTCACATAGGGATCGGCGATGTCGGCGGAGATGATACTTATCTCGCCATGCGTGTGTGTGCTTGCTTCCGTGTTGTTGTGTGGGTCTGTGCTGGTTCTAGGACCCTCTGTGGCGGCTGTAGGCGCGTCTGTGAGCAGAGGTGTATTTGTGTCTGCATGTGTGCCGGTGGGTGCGGCGTGACTGTGCCGTTCTGTGAGCATGTCGCTGAGAGTTATGTCCTGTAACTCGTCAAGGTCTCGCAGCAGCACCAGTCCTTGCGGGTGGACCTGCAGATGAGAACGGGTTCAGAATTTAGGGCTAGGGTTTAGGGTTTGAGGTTTAGCATGCCGCGCCAAATGACGGGATATACATGAGTGAACACCGAGGAATACGAAGCCATTGAACAAGGACTAACGCCCAGGGGGTCCGTAGAACAACACCACCACGCCCAATGATAGACTTGCAGCACCAGTCAAGTATGGATCATTTATCACAGGGAAACGCCTCTCATACCCAGGTCACGTTTACAGTGCGTATATGCACATATACAGTACACGTATACAGTACGTATATGCACATATACAGTACACTTATACAGTATGTGCACATACCTGCAGGATGAACCCGCGACTCCCCACATTGGCAACTAGCAGGGTTTGCACACCGGCGTGGAAGCTATGCGGTTTAGCTTTGACCTGAAGAGATGGTAATAAGTGATAGTGTGTGTGAATAAGTATAAATGGCGCTGTGTACAGGTATAAATACATCCATGGGGCGCAGGCGTTGGGAAAAATTCATGTAGCATGTATACATATTAGTGTGAATTGGCTGAGAGAAAATACGAAAAAACCTTCCTAGACGCGTATGTCCTATTAAAATTCGATAATATAATCAAATTCACAACCAAATAAATATGATATACATATAATCACATTTTCAACCAGATAAAAACAGCATATATATAATCGCATTCTCAACCGGATATATACAACATATATATAATCACATTCTCAACCAGATTTATACAACATATATATAATCACATTCTCAACCAGATATATACAACATATATATAATCACATTCTCAACCAAATAATGACATATAAGCGCTGATAGCAGTCAGCCGTGCATGTCACGTACACCCGGTTGGTCTCCCATTCAATCAGCCTAGACACCAGACATCTCATAGCAGAGGCGCCTACGGATTACATACAGCAGCCGCACTTCCAACCCTAGACCCGCAACGCGTACTATGTTAGTACCGAACTGCATATGACCAGAAACACTTGGACGCCCTAGAGCCTATGGGCTTTACCTGGGCCAACTCCTCGTCGGTGCGTAACACCATGGTACTGTCATCGGTGGACAAGAACAGATAGGAGTGGAACTCGTTCTTCTTCTTCTCTTCTTTATCCTCCCTTTTGCTGTCCGCATTTCCTGCTTTATTGTCCACTATGGGGTCTTCGCCGACACGTCCTTTGCTGCCGTAGACAGCCCACATGGCATTGCGTGTTTCGAGCGGGAAGGTGGTCAGCACCTGGATGTAATAGTTGAGCATGTATTTGTTAGTAAACATCTAAAATTGCTTTATGAATTTGTCTATATATATATGTATAAAATACATACATACATACATACATACACACACATACATACGCATATGCATACATACATACATACATACATATATACATACATACATACTACATACATCATATATACACACACATACATACATGCATAAATGCATGCATGAATACAATACACACATGCATACATACATAAATAAAAAAATATACACAGATATATATGTAAAATATATATATATATATATATGTGTGTGTGTGTGTGCATGTATTACAGTGCGCATATATATATATATATATATATATATTGTATATATATATATATAATATATATATATATATATATATATATATATATATATATATATATATATATATATATATTATATATATATATATATATATATATATATATATATATATATATATATATATATATATATATATATAATAAATATATATACATACATACATACATTCATATATATATATATATATATGCATACATAAAAAACACACACACACACACACACCGCGCGCACACACACACATATATATGTATATATATAAAGCCGATATATAAAATGAGTATTATCGACATAGTATCTAGTGCACCACAATACCTGGGAATGCATACTACTGAAAATCGGACATGGAGCAATGTACTTAGAATGTTCGGTACATTTGACAACTTCCAGACACACAACCAGTCATAACACATACACACTTTGCAGGCGACAGCCACATCGTATTTGTACCCATTAGCCTGTGGAAGCACTAACACATGCATGTATACGAGCACACGCAAATATATCCATTGTTGTCCATATATCCATTATTATCCACGTACCCATTATTATCCATACATCCATTACTATCCATATATCCATCCTTATATATATCCGATGTTATCCATATATCTATTACTATACATATATCCATTATTATCCATATCTGCCCATCGACATTATCTGGCTGGACAGCACTGTCCTACCTGAGGCCGCACACCCCTCTGCATAAGACATAAGGCGCCGTTCTTGCCGTGTCCGCTGCACGTGACCAACTCGAGATCGTAGCGGTCTTCGCGCACATACTCGTCAGAGACATACGCCGGTTCACCAAAGCAGAAGTCGGTGATGGGCCCTACATTCATAAGGATGTCACACACCTGTGTGTGTGTGTGTGGGGGGGGGGAGGGGGGGTGAATAGGATAAGCACGAATTGGGACGGGATGGGTGAAGGTACGAAACCGGATACAAATCGGTTCGTTGGGTATCGCAGATGTGAGTGAGAGCGATAGTTGAGGGAAATAGTAGAGGACAAAAAAGCAGGAAATGTAGAGGACACTGGCTTATGAACACAGAGGTCATGAGCAGAAGATTGGTCAGGATGTCACAGATGGGAAGGTGTCAGATAAGATAGGGCGGACGCTAGTGAACAAATAAGCAGGAGTTTGGTACAAAATAGCAAAAGTATCGAGGTTTTCCAGAGAACTGGTGAGCGACCCTCGTGGCGGCGAATAGTAGGCAAGTAAGCAGGAACACAGAAAAGCTCACCGTATGTAGAAGTAAATGAAGCCAAACACACACTACAATGATACAAAACACGTGAGATTTACATACAAACATAAGATTTACATACAAACACCCTGACAGCGGATATATCTTTGCCCCGACTATATCTTACAGCCAACTCTCTACCTAGCCCATACCTGTTCACATCTAACTCATACCCGATCACATACTAGCATGGCTCAACCAACTGCGAATCAAATACGACCCAACTACATTCATACACCCATCTCTCCCTTTAATCAGATACAACCAAACTACATTCATACACCCATCTCTCCCTTTGATCAGATACGACCCAACTAAATCCATACACCCATCTCTCCCTTTAACCAGATACGACCCAACTACATCCATACACCCATCTCTCCCTTTAATCAGATACGACCCAACTACATTCATACACCCATCTCTCCTTTTAATCAGATACGACCCACCTACATTCATACATTCATACATCTATCTTTCCCTTTAATCAGATACGACCCAACTACATCCATACACCCATCTCTCCATTTACCTTGAAGCTCAGAATGGAATCGTCCGTGTGCTCAGTACCCTTATCGTCCACTTCGTAGATGAATAGATCATCATCTAGATCGCCCTCGGCCAATCGTTTCGTGCTAAAGTCACTCTTCTCCTTCGACTTTCCGCCGTTCTCATTGGTGCTCGCTGTAGCCATTTTGAGTGCATTCAGAAGATGCACGTTCGCCTCCTCATCGGTCTTGTCTAGCGTGTCTGTAGGTAGATTTAGATTCCCAAATCAAAGCGTTATATTTCCATATCAACGTATTCAGACCCCTTGCCATCCGCACTCTTTTGATAAACATGCAAGTGTGTGGCCAAAGCGGGTTCCCGTGTTTGCAAACTCGTCCTTCTGAAAGGAAAGGTTGAGCGTGCCTGCCGTTCGCCACCCGAACCAACAAAACAAGCTTAGAACACACCCAAACCATTGTGTTGTTAAAATATTGTAACACACCTACGAGGCTTAGAATAGCACAGTGTTGATTATTGAAACACGCCTACCGGGTTTAGAATAGACCCAAGCTAGGGTGTTAAAATATGCCAACACATCCACTGAGGTATATTCGGTACGCTGTGAGCAAGCTCTTTTGCGGTCAGTGATTCGTCTTTCTTTCTAAGAAGGCATCCTAATCTAAGAGTATTGGCGAGTATAGTCTCGCCTACACAGATCCAATCGGATAGCACTGTACACACCCATGCGCACCCACACGGGTCACACAAAGAGTCTACCAACTACAGGCCTGGTAGGAGGAAGCATATGCGCACCATCCCAGCACATGCGCCATACATACACCCACACAAACATGTGACACGCGCATACACACATCACATCGTAGAACACTCCCTATCTTTACACCTACGAGCTACGCCCACGGCCACACAGGTCCCGTCACTTGCTCGCTTGTACCAGACACTTGGCTGCGTACATGCGTAAGACCGACATACATGACACATATAGGCATCTCCCCACGCACACATGTGCTGAAGGCATACAGACACATTTGCTTACCCTCATAGGTCATGCACAGAGAGTCTCCCAATCGCGACCCCAGGAATAGTAGTCCTGGGGTGATGACACAGATACACGCCGGTATCACACTGGCACCGGCCTTTTGTATTGCGAAGCCAATGACATTGCGGCCGTCTATTTTGAGAACCACAGAGTAGCTGTGTGTAGGAACGTATTGCGGATGGGAATGATGAGACGCACAGTACGAATATGCGCGATGGATCCAGGGGGGTTTAACTATGGCTACGGCCGATATGCCATCGAGGTTGACGCTACTATGGGGTAGCTAGAAGTATCAAATAAGGACGCGTGATTGGGACTACCGAGAATACGGCTACCTATAATTACAGTTTTGACAGAATGGCAGAGAACGGCATGGCAGGTATTTTGAGAGTTCTTACAGCCAATGGTTTACGTTAGCATGTAGATCACGGCTGTGCTGGTCTGTGTACACACACGTACACGCCTAGCCACATAGTACGTTGCGCAGACGTTCAGAAGAAAGCACAAGCCAGCCCAGCAGGACTACGCTGACATGCCCACGGTGTGCCTAACCACATGCAGGCTTATACAGGCGACAACAACAACCCCATCACAAGCGTGTGCGCTCAGTGTATCCCTCTCGAACCACATAGTAAACCATAGGTATCAGCGTACGTTTCTTGTTTGTGTGTGTGTGTGTGTGTCAGCAGCGGACACGAATACTCAACTATTCACATACTGTCATATGACCGTTGCTGCAGAGCGGCGCTGTCGTTCAGCTTCAATGAAACTTTACATAAGTTGGTATACAAGCACACAGCCACTTACATGCTACAGTTGGCTGTTCATAGTGTACATATGTTCATATACATGCACACAGTCACTTACATGCTATCGTTAGCTGTTCATAGTTTACATATGTTAATATACATGCACACAGCCACTTACATGCACACAGTCACTCACATGCTACCGTCGGCTGTTCATAGTGTCCACATGTTAATATACGTGCACACAGCCACTTGCATGCTACCGTTGGCTGTTCATAGTGTTCATATGTTAATATACATGCACACAGCCACTTACATGTTACCGTTGGCTGTTCATAGTGTTCATATGTTAATATACATGCACACAGCCACTTACATGCTACCGTTGGCTGTTGAGAGGAACATGCGGCTCTCGTCCAGGAACACACTGACGCTATCATTGAGCGCCAAAACCGCGTCCGGCTGCGGCACGAGCGGAAATTTAGTACACCCATCCATATTGGAGTTCAAGCTTACTCCGTAGGCGGGCGTTGATTGGTTGAGATAAACCATAGAGTTGGTCCCCAGAAGGATCAGCCCGCCCAGCGGTTCTGGTACCAATTGAATGCGGCGCAGATCGTACGGGAGATCGGTGACGTGCCAAATGACCTGTTGAATGGGAGGCAGCAAAGGCTTCAGACCCCAAACTTCAATCACAACCCACGGATCAGTACTTTAGTGTACTCGAGCTGCAAGCTATTCCCTACTAACAACGGTCCAAGTAACTGACACAAGAGGGTGGCGGGTATCTCTAATCCCTTGGATTGGAGATACGCCGTTGAATAAGTCCCGTGGGAGTATGGCTATAGACAAGCAATGTATAGGTGGCTGGTATCTCTTGGATTGTGGATACACCATTAAATAAGTCATGTGGGAGTATGTCTATAGACAAGCACTATGTAGGTGCTCGTGTAGGCGCACACGCTTCTGGGGAATGTAATGGGCCCTATATAGTCGATAGTTAGGGGCACTATCTACCTTCGAGCCGAGATAATGAAGCGTTTGTACTGAAGGCATACGCAGGAGACTCGTATGAGATTAATTTGCCGTCCCATTGATAAGAGTGTACATACAGAGTGCTTTGCCACCCACTCGCAGACACATAGGCGGAATAAGACGATCCTTGCCTTGTTTATATATACTAATAATAAGATAAACCTTGCCGTGTTATCTATACCAGTAATAAGGTAAACCTTGTCTTGTTTATCTATACTAGTAATAAGATAAACCTTCCCTTGTTTATATATACTAGTAATAAGGTAAACCTTGAATTGTTTATCTATACTAGTAATAAGATAGACCTTGCCTTGCTTATGTATACGAGTAATGAGATAAACCTTGCCTTGTTTATCTATACTAGTAATAAAATAACCCTTGCCTCGTCTATCTATACTAGTAATAAGATAAACCTTGCCTTGTTCATTTATACTAGTAATAGGGTAAACCTTGCCTTGTTTATCTATACTAGTAATACGATAAACCTTGCCTTGTTTATCTATACTAGTAATAATATAAACCTTGTCTTGTTTATCTATACCAGTAATAAGATAAACCTTGCCTTGCCTATGTATGCGAGTAATGGAATAAACCTTGCCTTGTTTATCTATACTAGTAATAAAATAACCCTTGCCTCGTCTACCTATACTAATAATAAGATAAATCTTGCCTTGTTCATTTATACTAGTAACAAGATAAACCCTGCCTTGTTTATCTATACTAGTAATAAGTTAAACCTTGCCTTGTTTATCTACATTAGTTTATGACTACTCACGTCCATATGCTGCACTACTATGCACACGGCGCATAGATGAGCGCCTCAATCGACGTTTAACACGCGTAACTATAAAAAAGTATCAACACACTCACTATGTAGTAGCACACAACATACGTGTTGTAACACTCACTATATAGCAGCACACAACATACGTGTTGTATCACTCACTATATAGTAGCACACAACATACGTGTTGTATCACTCACTATGTGGCAACACATAACATACGTGTTGTTGGTGGTCCACCAGATTGAGCGAGAGTGCAATGATGCTAATGGTGTCGCTGCGGCTGCCCAGGTTACCCTCCCACGTGTCATTGCTCTCATACAGCACGACCAAAGTGGGCTCAAAGTACCTGCAGATGTACGCATGTGTGTATAATTCATAAGTACCTGCAGATATACGCATGTGTGTACAATTCAATATACGCATGTGTGTACAATTCATAAGTACCTGCAGATGTACGCATGTGTGTACAACTCATAAGCGTGTCGAAGAGTCACATACTTGCTGCAGAAGGCACAACCATACGTGGACTCAAAGATTTTGCCCATACAAGTGTATCCTTATATTTCCGACAGTCAAAAACACGTTCAACTGCTTTGCTGAGCACCATCAGTTGTGGCTCAGAGCATCTGTACACACACAAAGCGTCGAAGCACATCGTACTACAGCAACATAACTTACCTACATGTGAATGGGGGTAAAATCTGCGCGTGTGTATATGCATAGATGATATGTGTTCGCATGTGTCGTAGTCTGCACCATATAACATGTACAACAACCCACAAATACACTTATTTATAATCGTCATAATTGTCTTGTGAAGAATAAGAAATTGTATTTTATGCATGCACTTATTTATAATCGTCTTGTGAAGAAAGAATAAGAACTTGTATTTATGCATGCACTTATTTATAATCGTCTTGTGAAGAAAGAATAAGGACTCGTTGTATTTATGCATGTGTACATGAGCACATCAGAGAAAACGCTTTGTACTACACACACAATTATAGCCGGCCCGTAGTTAAACACCATATCATGCACAGTGCGTATGCGGGTGTCGTAATCGGTTCAGATGTTTTTTTTTCTTCTTCAGATAACCACACATACAAATGGAGACACAATTGTCAATCCCATATACATACAATTCAAGCAACCGCGAGAGACAGGCACATCTGTCACAGTCGTGTGCGTACGCTGTAGTCCATGATTCATGGCCGGCAATAACTAATGCACAGACATACAAACGAGCACAAGAAGTATCTACAAGATACACAGACGTAATGAATATAACACACATACTCTACAGTAAAAGAACCAGTACAAGAAGTATCTACGAAATACACAGATGTAATGAACATAACACACATAATCGACCACCAAAACACGGGTACACAAACCAGCACAAGAAGTATCTATAAGATACACAGCTGTAATGAATATAACACATACACTCGACAATAAAAGAACCAGCACAAGAAGTATCTATAAGATACACAGATGTAATGAATACAACACACATTCTCGACAATAAAAGAACCAGCACAAGAAGTACCTATAGAATACACAGATGTAATGAATATAACATACATACTCGACCACTAAAACATAGGTGTATAAACCAGCACAAGAAGTATCTATAAAATACACAGATGTAATGAATATAACACACATACTCGACAACTAAAACACAGGTAAATAAACCATCACAAGAAGTATCTATAATATACACAGATGTAATGAATATAATACACATACTCGACAATAAGAGAACCAGCACAAGAAGTATCTATAAGATACACAGATGTAATGAATACAACACACACACTCGATAATAGAAGAACAAGAAGTATCCATAAAATACACGAATGTAATGAATATAATACACATACTCGACAATAAAAGCCGGATCATGTCCAGGTGTAAGCGTGAGTGGTATACAGTACCTGATAGTCTGATGCCATAACCAATATAACATATACAGTCCCGAATAGAAAGTAGCCATAAATTACACACATATGTACTCAACGTATCCGTAGATCATAACCATGCTATGCACAGTCATGCCATGTACACATACACACATACCAAAACGGCTCTATAAACTACGCACACACATACATACCCACACACCCACACCCACACCCACACGTGTATTACACATACCCGTGGAGAAACGCCATGTCGTGCACAGTGCGTATGCGGGCGTCGTAGTCTGTGATGGGCCGTGTATAGGATGGTCTGATCATGCGCCTGAGTGCACCGACATCGTCGCCCCACACACTCAGGTCTTGTCCCGCCGAGTGCAATGTTGTGACGGCGTTGCTGCCGTGTGTGCTCTGCGTGTGGTGCAGCATCACGCGACTGTCCTTTCTGTGTATGTATTGCGGTGCAGATAACTCGATGAAACGGGATGGAGTGAGTCCTACCCATGCATGTCACGTGGGATTGCGGGTGTGGATAGCTTGGTGTGTGGGGAGTGTGTGGCAGTGGTAGTATACTATATCCAGGCTATGTCCCACTGACTGTGATGTGGTGGTAACGTCTAGTTCGCGCTGGGGCTGTGTGTGTGATGCACCGTCACGCGCCTGTGCGCTTGGTCGGCCACAGATGGGGGCCATGGACCAAATGGTGAAACAGGACAGGACAAATGTTGAGATAAAATGGTGAAACAGGACAGGACAAATGTTGAAATAGGCCATCCGCGGTATTGCATTCGGGTGAGTGTTTCAATGGAGATATGCGCTTGTTCCATTGTTTCATGGTTGCAGTGTGTTATTGAAATGAACTGTTTGTTCGGGTACGCTACACCCGTGCAACTCGATTGGCAAACGCACGTACACGCGGCAGTGCACAGACGCAATACATGCTCGTATTCACCAATTGCCAGAATGAAAGACATACGATCCAAATTCACATTCACACGAGCACACAATGCATCTACCTTGATAGATATCTACCATGATATACACGCTTACATGCACCATCCACCTACCAAAATACACACGATTACATACACCATCCACCTACCATAATATACACGATTACATACACCATACACCTACCATAATATACACGATTACATACACCACCCATCTACCATAATATACACATTACATACACCATCCAATTATCATAATATACACGATTACATACACCATCCACCTACCATAATATACACGCTTACATACACCACCCACGTACCATAATATACACGACACGATTACATACACCATCCACCTACCATAATATGCACGATTACATACACCATCCAAGTACCATAATATACACGATTACATACACCATCCAGCTACCATAATATACACGATTACATACGCCATCTACCTACCATAATATACACGATTACATACACCATCCACGTACCGTGATGTGTCGTTCGCAATCTCGTCGTTGAAACCTATGTCCTCCTTTCGATTGAACGGCAGGATAGTGAGACAGCGGCCGAATGTGTACAGCACGCAGCACCTATTGCTGGGATCCACGCAGATGATCGTTTCGTGGGGGTTGGACATCATACCATTCTATATTTAAAGATATATAAACAGAACAGGATATAAATAGAACGTACCACGTGGGAATGCGTGAATCAGAATAAAACTGCACAGCTATGCAGAATCTGTGCCCTGAGAGTCATCTCCTAGGCGCGAAATACGATACACGCCATCATATACACTTCATATACAGTATAGACACACGCTTCTTGGTTGTTTCTATGGAAGCCACTTATACCCAAAGCCTACCAGTTCACATGGGGCTCAAACGGCCCAATCGCTTTGGTTGATATAACTACCACACACTGCAACCATACACAGCACCTACTGGCTTCACGCACACAGCTAGCTGGCTGACAACATGCGCACCCCTGCCTTGTCCGGTCAGCCCCGCAAGACCGAAAGTCCTACACGCACGAGGATTGTGGGCTGCTGAAAGTCCCCCTATACACTGTGCTTCAACATCACATATTCTTCACCACCCTCGCATGCTTGGATGGCTCGTATTGCTACAAGGCATACAACCGCCTGTGAGGTGCA
>LUCW03000345.1:27500-42500 GCA_001586965.3 Sphaeroforma sirkka | reverse complement strand
TATATATATATGTATATATATATATATATATATATGCGTGTGTGTGTGTGTGTGTGTTTGTGTTATATATTATGTATGGATATAAACCTGTATATGTATATATACCTATATATATATATGTGTGTGTGTGTGTGTGTGAGCGTTTTTATATAATCCCGTTCCTAATTATACATGTATATATATATTTATGTTTTTTTGTTTTTGTGTCTGTGTTTGTGCATGTTTTTTTGGTTTGCGTTTGTATTTGTATACACATATGTGTGTGGCTTAATCAGTAATTTTGTATATATATATATTTATATACATTTATGTGTCGGTGTGTGTACATGTATCCATAGGTTGATATGTTTGTTTGTTTATATGTTTACGTATGTATATTTATACGCCTTTATGTATATATGCGTATATATATATATATATGAGGGGAGGAGGTCTCTATCTTGATGTGGATTTAGGTTTGTATAGCGATTGAATGTTTGTATGTATGTGTATATGTCATTTTTATATGAATACTTTTCTTCATTGTATATCATCGCGAAGATTTTAATGATCTCCTGTGTTGTAGCGATTTGATGCCGTCCGATGTAGCGATTAGATAGCGACTAGATCAGCTAATATATTAAATATACTTGTTGTACTGAATTTGGAACAAAACATACGAATCTAGTAGCTGGGTGTATCGTTATTTTCAGTTTACGAGTGGATAGTCGCTGGCATGAAAAGGCCCATAATACTATGTTCCCGGTATGTACTACTTGGCTCGTTTAGTATCGAGATATTTTAACCTTTGTGGTAAGAGTCGTTGGAAGGGATCTCTCTTTCAGCCTATGTGTACAGTTTGAGTATTCGCGCTATGTTGATTCAAGTAAGCATGACGATAGGTGTGAGTGGTCAACATGAGCTTTTTGCGTTCCAAGAACATTGATTCGGAAGATCGCTATCGTATGATGGATAAACAATCCGCCCGTGTATGGTTCCTCATCTCGTTCTTTGCTTGCTATCCTGTAGCCGAGTCCGGTGGGTCCCCGCGATGGCCACATTCCTGCTAGTTAAAACAGTGATCGATCACAACAAAGTCAAGAAGAAGCAGAAGATGCAGCTGGCTGAAGGTACCTATTGTTGTCCACATTTGTGCTGAAGGTACCTATTGTTGTCCACATGTGTGCTGAAGGTACCTATTGTTGTCCACATGTGTGCTGAAGGTACCTATTATTGTCCACATGTGTGTTGAAGGTACCTATTGTTGTCCACATATGTGCTGAAGGTACCTATTGTTGTCCACATGTGTGCTGAAGGTACCTATTATTGTCCACATGTGTGCTGAAGGTACATATTGTTGTCCACACGCTGGGTGGTGCATCACCGTCATAAGCGGTGTCAGCGCGCGTGACATCGAGTGTATTTCAGCTTTGCACTGTGTGCTATGCTATCATGTTGGCTTAACCTTACATCTTATTGGCTTCAATACACTCGCAGGCGCCACGGCCACCACCGTAGCCGTGGTGCCCGACCGCACCGACTCTGATGGTGGACTAACTGTCGCCGATGAAAATCACTTCGTGTGCGAACCTAATGAACACCAAATCAAGAACCTGGCAGAGCTTACGGAAGTGAACTTCGAGTACAAAGTTAATGGGCAGATGCAGTACAAAACATGCTATGCCGACCGACAGTGCACGAAGTGCGACCAGGTTTTCTTCTGCTACGATGATCCAGCGACTGCCCCCACTCCCCCTGGGTAGGTGTCGCGAGTTTCTGCCCGGATGTGCGTACCTTCGTTTATGTTGTGTTGAGCCTGTGTCCTCTGGGTTGTGTGTACCTTCGTTTATGTTGTGTTGAACCTGTGTCCTCTGGGTTGTTTGTACCTTCGTTTGTGTTGTGTTGAGCCTGTGTCCTCTGGGTTGTGTGTACCTTAATTTGTGTTGTGATGAACCTGTGTTCTCTGCGTTGTGTGTACCTTTGTTTGTGTTGTGTTGAGCCTGTGTCCTCTGGGTTGTGTGTACCTTCGTTTATGTTGTGTTGCACCTGTGTCCTCTGGGTTGTTTGTACCTTCTGCTGTGTTGTTTGTGTTGAACCTGTGTCCTCTGGGTTGTGTACCTTCGTTTATGTTGTGTTGAGTCTGTGTCCTCTGGGTTGTGTGTACCTTCGTATAAGTTTTGTTGTGTTGAGCCTGTGTCCTCTGGGTTGTTTGTACCTTCGTTTGCGTTGTGTGGATCCTGTGTCCTGTGGGTTGTGTGTACCTTCGTTTATGTTGTGTTGAGCCTGTGTCATCTGGGTTGTGTGTGTACCTTCGTTTGTGTTGCGTTGAGCCCGTGTCCTCTGGGTTGTGTGTACCTTCGTTTATGTTGTGTTGAGCCTGTGTCATCTGGGTTGTGTGTACCTTCGTTTGTGTTGCGTTGAGCCCGTGTCCTCTGGGTTGTGTGTACCTTCGTTTATGTTGTGTTGAGCCTGTGTCATCTGGGTTGTGTGTACCTTCGTTAATGTTGTGTTGAGCCTGTGTCCTCTGGGTTGTGTGTTGCTGTACTGGTACACTGTGCACGCCCGTTAACAGGATTCAGTCAACCTCGATGTATGTCAGTCCTCTGTTGGCAAGCATGTGATCTGTGGTCTTCTCAGAGACAAGCCTCTATTTCTCCCGTGTATGACGAGGCTCTTAGTGTCAAATACCACCTTGCGTGATATACCTCGTGTCTTATGTAGTGTACTATCTATTACTGAATATAAAAGGTGTGACGTGGATTCAGGTGCCTTTTGGATCCCGTTACTTCTGACTTGTAGATTCCACTCATTTCTTACTGTGGCCTTATCCACGTGCGTGGGTTAGTCTCCGGATGGATGTGTACGGTGCACTGTGTCCGTGTATGATATGTCCACATTCATGTACGTGTTCTATATATCCTAATTTTTTTCTCTTCGATCTCCTGCAGTCCCGCTCCCCCTGGCTATCCCGGTGCGAACACCAACATCCCGCATACATCTAATGCACCTCCACAGCAGCAAGGCTATCCACAGCAGCAGGGCTATCCACCGCAGCAAAACTACAACCCCTACGGCGCACCACCCCAGGACGCGTATGGTGCACCGCCTCAGGGCCAGTATGGGGACCCACCAGGGTCATATGGGGCTCCGCCAGGACCATATGGAGCCCCACCCCCTGCAGGACAATATGGACAGTATGGTGCCCCCCCTCCCCAGGGTCAATATGGATACCCGCCCCAGCAGGGACAGGGATATCCACCGGCTAGTAACCCCGCGTACGAGGATGCGTCGGCACCCGAGGCAGAAGACGTTCTACAGCAGCCACCGACTAGTCATCCTGAGTATGGGGAAGCATCAGCGCCCGTGTCCGAAGATGGGCCAAAGCACCCGCGAGCGCCTGAAGGGGAGTATGGACACACTTTGCCCGAAGGAACTGTACCTACCGCTCCCGTTGATGACGCGGCAGGTCACGCTGAGGTGCCGGTGAGTGAGCTCAACGAAGCGGTTGAGCAGCTCAGTCTTGGTGACGGAAAGGCTGAGAAAAAGGAGAAGGATAAGGAGAAAAAGGAGAAGCACGCAGAAGAGGAGGCTGCACCGGCTGTGCAAAAGCCCAAGTTTTGCCAAGAATGTGGTCACAAGTTAGCTGGTGCCAAATTCTGCGGCGAGTGCGGTCATAAGGCCTGATGAAAAGCTGGATATGACTTGCATCTATATCAATGATCCTGACGTTATAAACCGTCTCAGAGTCGGTGTTGAGCCGATTTTATGATGCTGGGAACTGCAAATGCCCTTAGCATGCATTTTCGAATACCTGATGCAGACCCTGTCAATTAGTCTGGCATCGTCAAGAGTCAACTTCGCGGAGATGTCTTAACACCTAGGCCCTTGTATTGGGTCAGTGGTGGCAGTATCGTGTGTGAGGTGCTAATTGGTATTGAATCTTGAAATTATTAAACCTTTTTTATATTCTTTTTTGCTCAGCCAGGCACTTGTTGCCGGGCTTTGAACTCGTCACGAACTCTCTCTCTCTGCCTGTTACTAGTGTAAAGGTATCTGTGCCTATAATTATTAAGTAATCTATGTCTAAAAGTTAGTGTTGCTAATATGCTCTATACTGTCTGTTGTAAGGAATTGAGAAAGAAACTGTAAAGAAATGTTTGGAATAGTTTATGACTGTTGACAATTTTCATTTGTTTGTTCGTTCAATCACCTTGTATTCATACACTACAAATAAAAAGTTTGATGCAGCACATATTGTAAATCGCGCGAATGAAAACAAACCGTGATATCTTAACAACGATAACGGACATTTCAGTATCAGACAAGATCCTTACTTTGATGTTCATGTGTATATTGTCGCGCTGAGGGTGCAACCCCTCTATTTTCAGTAAGGAGATGTTATCGCTGAGAGGTTGCGCGATTCAACATAAAACGTATGAGCTATACCGCACCAAGGGTAGATTTAGATCTAGTACCCTATGAGCTAACAAATTTCTTCAATTAAAATTATACGATGACATTTTACAATATTAGCGAACACGACTTCCCTGTTCAGAATCAGCAGGATCCGTTGAAGTTCTACGGGTTCAAGGCACGTTCTCTGTCGGACATACCATTCCCAGATCAGCACTGAAGGGCACTAGCACGAACTAGCTCGTATCTTTGCTTTGCAATTCTGACATTTGCAAGTTCATAAACTTGCAGTGAGTACAAACTATTTTGATGGTTTAATAAATATTAGTTCCATTCCCAGATATAATGGGTCTGGTGATGCTCCTGCGACTGCAAAAGGTGCCGGCAGGATGACATTATACGCTGTGTCAATCGATAACTTTTGAAGCGCGATTGACAAATTATACTATGACCTCTATCATCGTATATCAAATCGACGTAATGGATGCAGTGGCCATCAATGAAGGATTTTCATGCGAAGGAATTCTAGATTGCTTTACAGCTACTGAGGATGGAGCCGCCGTGGATTGGCATTGGACCAATGTAGTGGCTCTGGGACTCAACTTCCCGATTATCTTCATATCGCTCACCGAGATGACCGCCAGCAGAGCAAATAAGTCCAACACCGTGTATGCAATCTTAGCCATTGAGGCAAAGTAGAAAACGAACAGCTCCCATGAACCCGGCAAGACTCCATATTCTGGGGCGCCGAAATCTATCACCATCGAAAATACAATTAAATTGCTGCCGACAGCCAATACAATGCCAATCCGGAAATTACTTCTCCAGTCCGAAAAGGACGAGCTGACATCGCGGGTTCGATAAGTATAGCATGCCAGCACCCCTATTGCCACCTCCCAAGGTATAAGCACAAACAAAGTGTAGTATATTCTTCCCTCCCATTCTAGCACCGTGGCCAACAGGTATGGCATAAACGAGAATAAAGAAAGAATAAACATGCCTCCTACAACCTTAGCGAAGTGTCCATTGTACGATATTTTTCCCCTGTACGGTGTTTGAATGAAAATCATAAAGATAATACCTTCTCGTGCAACGATCAGCGCCAAGGTACTCGTGACGGTTATGTACTCTCCCATTGCGAGATATGTGTTTAGATGATACTTCCTTCCTTCCCATAGAGTGGGTAGAAAATATGTGAGAACTATACAGTATTGAGTTACGGACACCAATAGGGCCGTAATTCCTATACCAGACACGAAAACTATCCCCCGAGCCTTCACTAGTGGGTGGTCGCGCTTCCAAACACAGCATCCGGTACATACCACAATGAGCATGAAGGTGGTACAGAATGTGATTGTAACAAGTACTACTATTGTGTCGTTATTTCCCCAAGGCATTGCGACTTTATAAGGGTCCTGTGTATCCAACACCAGCGCGCACCATGTATACATAACCCCATAGAATATCAGCACCGCAAGGATATTTCCAATGACGGCCCAATGCGCAACAATCTCGAAATCAGCTTGTGTTATCTTCTTGTCCCTCCTTATTCTCTTGAAAGTTCTGAACCCCGTTTCGACACTCGTGTTTCTTCGTTCTGGAAGTGACTCATCCGTTGTGATGCTGTTACTCGATTTTGGGTCACATAATATCTGTGACTTTGACTCGGGATTGCAGGTGGACGTGCTATGTGTTTCTTCGGCGACATCTTTAAATCTTACGTTGTTCATATTGTGTTTTCTATTGCCTCGTATAAATATATATGAATTGCTACTCCCAGCGACATTCGTTATATAAATATATATAAAAATGTTCTGTTCTGATGTAACATTTTTTATATAACTTTTTTGAAACAATGCGCACACTTGACTCCTCCTGTCTGACTCTGCCATCACAGTTCAGTGTTCACTGTTCACAGTTCACAGACACACACACGCGCACACGAGAGTGAATACTGAAAGGACAGTTGCTTTTTATCTTTTATGTGTTTTCTTTTTTAAAAAACAAAGCAAAAACGAATGCTTCTTTATGTATTTCTATTCTTTTGACTTTTTAGGAGACTACGTGTTATATTTAAGAGTAGGCTATGCACGATTGTACGTATGGTAAATATTTTTAATTTCGTTCTTGAATATTGAAGTCGTTACATTTATATTAAAAATAAAAAGAGTTCAAACTCGCAGAGTTTCATTTCAGAAGTCAGAACATCAGACTGACTATTGTTTTGAAAAATGGTTTTTATTCATCTCGCTTTGTCTCTTGGACTGTGGAGTGATTGGAGTCCTTGGAGTCTTATCACCTATAGAGTTGTATGTCAATAGACTCTCGCACTCTCGTGTTGTGCTGGATTGCAGGATTGGGACTTGTGGGAGTTTGGCCAGTTGGGACTTGGCCCACTTGTTGTGGGCCTTCAGTTTTCCCTTTTCAGTCCGCAGTTGGCACTTGGCTGTTGGCATCTGTGACCTGAGGAAGACGGTAAATACTAAATATTTAGTTCATTAGGTGGCACTCCAACTTTTTTTCTAAAACAAATATGAATAATATGTGTAGACAAAACATTTCATTCTTTCTTTCATTTTGTTTGTTCTTTATTGTTTTTATATAACAATACAAAATAACTCATTCGAAAAATGCGAATCAAAAAGTGAGAAAGATAAGAATGTACTTTTATATCGAAACATATAGTTTTTTTTAAAATATATCGGTTTTTTAAAAAGTACAAAATTGTTTCATTGTTTATTTATCTTTTTAAACCAACAAAAAAAAACGGTATGTACTTGAAAAAAAAAATTGTAAAATGTAACCAAAAAAACAAAAAACTCACTGTGGCCTCAAGGCTGAGGCCTGAGGGCCTGAGGCCCAGAGTCGGCCGATCAAGGCTCAGGCCGCCTCAGGCCCTCAACACAACAGACAACACATGTTTATATTTTTCTTTTTTCTTTTTTTTTAACAAATATACATTTAATAAAAGCAGTCTGCGAACAGTCGAACTCAAACACGGAACACCTCACTCCTCGCAAGTCGCAACTGTGTAGTTATAAGTTTGGACTGCTCACTACAATGAGCACTCAGCCACTCACTACGCTGAGCAACTGGAACTGACCTACAGGGTGGGAAAAATGAGTATATATCAATATTGTGACTATTCTAATTGGCTATTTGATTCACTTTAAATAAAAAAATATGTATACATTGACATTCCTTTTGATTTTAAAACATAAATGATCTGTTTCTTATATTTTTTAAAAAATTTGAATGTACAATTGAACATACTATAAATAGTATGAATTATGAACATATCATATATATTATTTTTAATTTATTTTTGTTTTTTTCCTATAAAATACTAAACAAAAAACAAACACAGTCATTGTCAACTGTCAAGTGTCAGCACTCAGCGTCACACAGTTACAGCGATGAACAGATGATCAGCCACAGGCCCACAGCCCACGCCCTACACCAGCCTCAGGCCCTCAGCCCTCAGGGCCCGGCTAAAACCGCTAAATAGTATTTATTTTTTTTATAATACAAAAGGTTTGGTAATTTTCAAAATTTTGTTGGTATTGTTCTTAGGTCTGAAGTCTCAACTCTCACTCTCTTGGTTTGTATATAACTTTGTTTGTCTGTCTGTTTCAAAACCCAAATGAATTCGTTGTATAGTTAAAACAATATTTTGATTGTTGATTTATGAATATGTACACTTTTATATATGATTTAATATTTGTTGTTTTTTATTTTGAATGTACATTTTTTGTTTAAAATTCAACGACCTAATTTGTAGATGTGTACTCTTGTGAAAACAGAAAAATGTAAAATACAAACAAAAGTAACAACCAATTTTATTTATTTCATGACCATCTCTTAGAACGAAAGGGGGGTTTTTTTTAAACTTAGAGTATCACACGTACCCAAAAGGAAAATAGTTCGGTACCTAAAGATATGTGTTCCAATTTGGATTTTAGAAGGCTATGAAATATGAGGGAGAACAGACGGGTCTTTTTTTAAATTTATTTGTTGTTGCTGTTTTATTTAGTAGGCTACGTTGTTGCACTTCACATTTTACAATTTGCATATGTAGCTTATTGCCCAAATAATCTGCGAAGGCATCAAGGTCGTAGGACACAGGTAGAACACCTTCCATGCTTGAGAGTTTACCACTACATCGGAATCGTCCAAAAAGCGATTATTGGGCCTATATGGTTTCAATGCTGTCGTGTCCGAATGTTGACCAAATACATTCGTATATGCATTCTTATAACCCTAATGTAAGCTTCAGCTGCTAAAATCGAGAAAAAGTGTGTTTATACCATGTCGCCGATTGCACGATCAACCGCATTTTCTGAGCTTCTAGTCAAAATTCACTACATATTCAACCACGATTTACCATGACATTATCATGGTTTCTGCTTATATAAGAATAACAAGGTCTGAAAATCGTATCGAAGCCATATAATCGAATACGCACACCAAATGTGTGTCTTTGATCGACATGTATGCACATGAGTCATGATTTTGAGTCAATATAATAAGCCCTCTATATCATAATGATGGGTTCTGGGCTGATAGTCTGTTAATACGCTACCTAGAAATCCAAGATTTGGTATTTTCGAAATGTGCACATTCTTGTTCGTACATCGATACATACCTTCATGAACTAATAGAGCTATCAACTCGGCGACTTCGCAAAATTATTTTGAAATGTTTCGGAGAAAATTGTCTAGTAGAAAAAAAAATATTGGAATTGTAGCTGGATGGGGTGGTATATATTAGTCGTTGTCCGACAAACATGTAGGCCCGACCTCCCTAGCTCTCTGGCAACTCACACAGGTTTACGGTCTCAACTCTCAAGTTCTCAACTTTCAACTATCAAGTCTCAACTCGCACAGAGGTCAAGAGAAAAGAAAGAGGATATCCGATACTCCCCAGTACATGCGTACATGGGGGAAATAAATACTTTTTTCAAAAGAGTGATATAATCGCCTTCAGAAGGCTTCATATTCTTGTAAGTGTAACTACTTTTTCACTAGCAAACACTAAATATATTCACCATATTATTATATTTATATGCATAAATATGATATATATATATATATATATATATATATGATGTGTGTGTGTGTCAATGATAAAGTATACATGTATGTATATATATATATATATATATATGTCTGCTTCACTTATATATATATATATGAATATGCATATATATATATGTATATATATACGTATATGAATATGCATATATATATAAAATATAAATATATATATATATATATGCATACGTGCATATATAAAATGGTTTTATATATAAACATTTATATATACATATCTCTGTATATATATATACGTTAAAAAAAAATATATATAAATATATATGCACATCACAATATATATATATATATATATATATATATTATATATATATACATATATATGTATGTATGTATGTATATGTGTATATGTATATTATATATATACATACATATATTCATACACACATACATACATATATATATATATATATATGTGTGTGTGTGTGTGTATATATAAATATATATATAAATTATATATATATATATATATATCATTGTATTATTTTTCATATGTTCAAATTGATCTAAAGGCATAGTATTGTAAAAGCAAAGTAAGAAAGAATTGTGCGAACAACGTCTCAAATATTGAGAACGATTCGTTTATGTGAGAAACACAAGCTACTAAATGCTTCGAGCCAACCCTACATTCCTGAATACATATGTGCAGACATCTTTCCAGCTAATACACTATCGATGAATCTAACGGGATAGAAAGGAAACTCAGCTTCAGTATCAAATTTGTATTGAAATATGAAGGCAGTGAATTACACTTACTCATCGTCTCTGCACTCGATCCAGGAAACATAAGCCAATCATCTACAACGAGGGGTAAAGAGGGGTAGATCTAAATCTAGTTAGCAGTCCAGACATCAGTATAGAAAGTATAAATCTATTCATCCTCAAAGTCGGATTCTAGATCCGATTCCTCCTCTGCCTCATCATTATGTTCATCTTCTTCTTCAGACTCATCGGACGATGGTTCTTCCGGTGCGGGTGGTGGCTCCACGGTGATCTTAAATAGAGCAAGACGGACAATATACATCGTTGAGTATAGATGTATCATTGTGCGGGTGGTTTTATCTATATCAGACAACCAACTAGTTGGCCCACAAGTACAATAGGAATAGCCTAGAGAATGTATACAATACGGCGCGAGTGGTGGTTCTCCCGTAATCTGCTGCTACAAAACTGAAGGTACTGACCAGCGCAATGTACCCGAAACTCAGCGTAGTCTCCTCGGACACTCACTAAATACCATTGAACGCATCAACCAACATGCTAGAAATCTTGGAGCCCAATACTCAACCTACGGAATAAACTATACTTGATATTCCATAGAAAACAACAAACATTCTGCAGTCATGAAGGTTTACTTCCTAATTCCAGGACACACAGCACATCATCCCACATGCGACGAAAACTGACGAAACCCTGCATACCTCCACTTCCTGAGTCTTGTTCGACCCTACGTACGAGTTCGAGAATAAGCACAGTGTGATGGTGTATTTACCCGCCTTTGGGAATGGCGGGATAACAATGTCCAGTGATTTGGTGGTAACAAGATCGTCCACCTTCACAGCATGTGTCAGCATCTGGTTACGGTTGTCGGCCAGGAAAACCCACCAGCACTCTTGTACTTCCTAGAATATAAGGTGAGAAAATAAGGAATCGAAGAGAATTAAAAAAATGAGCACAGAGCATCGTGAGGGATTTATATATAAGTTTAGACAGACAACTGAACTATAATCCACGCGGTGGACAATATAGCTATATATATATATATATATATATATATATATATATATATATGTATGTATATGTATATATATATATATATATATATATATATATATATATATATATATATATATATATATATATATATATATATATATATATATTATATATACGAATAAATACATAAATATATACATATATATATATATACGCGTATTTTTATGTGTATAAATATATATATATATATATATATATATATATATATATATATATATATATACATACATACATACATACATACATCCGTCATACATTCATACATTTCATACATACATATACATACATACATACATACATACATACATACATACATACATACATACATACATACATACATCATCTATCTATCTATCTATCTATCTATCTATCTATCTATCAATCCATCTATATATATATATATATATATATATATATATATATATATATATATATATGTGTGTGTGTGTGTCTGTGTTTGTGTGTGTGTGTGTGTGTGTGTGTGTGACACGATCAATCAAGGGCAAGTGTTCTGGTATCGATATCCTCTCACTCAATATAAACACTAACACGGGTTGTACCTTAGGATAGTATGGCGCGTATACAATCGGCCCGGTTGCCGCATCCTTGAAGATTTTGTCTTTCTTTTCTCCCACTTCTACGCCGTCATCATCACTGTCCCAGCCGCTGTCGTCGGAGTCACCTCCCTTTCGACGCCTCAGATCTAGTAGCAACGATTCATAAGCAAGTCCAAGCCGTATCAGTAACTCTACATATGTGTACGCATACATATACGTAAAAAGTACAGTTTCGATTCACGCGTGCGATCGACGTACACACTTCTGCATACCTTGCATACAGAGATGTGAAGAATAGACTCGTGAAAGTGACCAAAATGAAACTTGAAGATGCAGTCCGTTTTCTGTAACCATCCTATTCTATAAGCTGGACAAACAAGAGCCGTTCCCCTGCATGTACCTATCCTCGTACACCCGCGTATGAGCCGTGTTCGCCTCAATACAACTTATCACCAAAACATCTATCATGCATACGGAAAACTTGCAACGAACTATACTACTTTTCCGCTTGACCCCTGACATTCCGCGACCTCGGCTTAATTCCACCGTGCCCCAATGCACACTACTTAACCTCACCTCGTGGCGGTATGAAGTACGTTTGATAGCCACATGCATATACCCTACTTGCAGGCCTATGTACATAGCTAGTATGTGGCTCCCAGACGAAGACAAGACCTTGGCTGTATACAATCAACCCAACATACTTGTGTCCTTCTCTTTGGCCTCCAATAGTTCTGTGGGCGTGGTTTTGTTCTCATCGCGCTCCTTGGTCTGGAAGAAGTTGCCGCGCGTCAGCGAGACCTTAACTGTGCACAGGGCCCCCTCATAAATCTGGTGCGAGAATAGGCAGGTAGCGTGATAAGCGCACATATGACGAAATACGCAGGCGACTTAATATGCATAAGGGTATACAAGTACATGCGGAAATAAGCATATGGGTAGACATGTTTATGAAGAAATAAGCATATGGGTATACAAGTACATGCGGAAATAAGCATATGGGTATACATGTATATGAAGAAATAAGCATAAAGATATACAAGTCTAGGAAGAAACAAGCATATGGATATACAAGCATATGCAAAATAAGAAAGTGGATATTCAAGACTATGAAGAAACAAGCATGTGGATATAAAAGTTTATGACGAAACAAGCATTTATACACACAAGACTATGCAGAAACAAGCATATCGAACACACACATCCACATCCACATCCACATACAAATCCAACCCCATATATACATGTATACTCACCTTCTCCTCTCCCACTGATACAGGAACGGCGTCAATATGCACAAACGGCACATTCTCCACCACCGTGTAGAAGGCCTCGAGCTCCGTATCGGTGAACTCAGTGCGCTTCTTCACAACTTCTTTGTCAGTGGTCAGCACTGTGGCTGTGTCGAACACTCTAGGTTCATCCGCAATCAGCCGCCTGAAGCAGTTGGTCTCGACACCTGGTTAATTTAATATTTCAATTTGAAAATTGCCGGTTGAGGGGAGGACTCGAGATTTAGGGAAGGATTTGTGTATTGTAAAAGCCGTGACAAAGCAATCATGTGCAATCAATCAGGCAGCAGTGTTTGAAACACGATGAGTTTACAATAGAGTATAGCATATAAAGTAGAGTATATTCGATGGTAAAACAGACTTGAGGGATATGGTATGGATATTGGACTATACCTACAGGTTTATGACTGGCAATTTGACACATGACCGTCTTTTTATATCTGAGTAGGAAAAAACACGTATATATATATATATATGTGTGTGTGTGTGTGTGTGTGTGTGTGTGTGTGTGTACTAAGTATACTTGTGTTTCTCCATGCACGATACGCACTACATAGATACATATGCAGCTCTCTACTTACACACCTTCACAAACACATACACCGACACCCTAAAAAGGTACAGCACGCCTATTCCTACATACCGGGGAATTGGAAGATGGGAGGTTGTTTGTCCGAGATGAGCGCTTGATACACCAAAGCACTGAGCTTCATGCATTGGGCAGCCATGGGGGCCCACTTTCTCAGAGAAGCCATGTTGACCATACCCTGCAGTATAAATGACAGCACAAGAGACCGAATGAAGACAAGTGCATGCACTGTGGGAGTGAAAAAATAATTACAGGTATATATATATATATATATATATATATATATATATATATAATAGTGTACTGTCCGCGTGGATAAACATAACTATTTGGATGCGATATTTATGTCGATGAGCGATGATCCACACGACGGAACAGGTGCACAGACGAAAATGCTTAAGTCAACGGTAACGACGTACGAGTATGTATATATGGAAACAATGTATATATATATATATATATATATAATAATATATATAACATACAATATAATATCATATAATATGTATATATATATATATATATATATATATATATATATATATATATATATATATATATAAAATATACAATATAATATAACATATAATATGTATACATATGTATATATATATATATAAGGTGTACGTATGACTAGATATCTGTAGCACGTGTTCGGAAACATGTACACGTCCACCACTGCACAAGACTCCTGAATCACGCGAACAACAGACGGAATCAATGAGCATACCATCACAATCAAACACCCACCTGAATTAGATTGGGCACCAAATTTAGAATAATCTGTTGATCCTCTTGCAATTCCGCGGGCAAATCGGTGATGCGGAACATGTGTGCCGTAAGTAGCGCTCGAGCTTTGATGCAGTAAGGCGCGTCGAAAACCTGGTTTTCACTGAATCGGGCCATGAGATCGTTCGCTTGGCCCTCTAACTTGGTCTCGCCAATGAGCTTGATAAGAGCAGCAACCTGCTCTTTGTCCGTGTCACGCTGAGGTACTTCGTCTTGGAACTCAACGGCCGCTGTGTGCAAACAAAGGGGGGGGGGGGAGGAGAGGAGTTTGTGGGTGTCTAGTGTATGGGTCGATGAGCAAGGCTTGGTTATTATACCCGTGTGTGTACACATGCATAGACATACACCTATACACTTAACAACATATGCACTATTCTGATATGCACATGCGGCGGACGACGATGAGAACACGTGAAGAAATGGCAAACAACCATCGACGCATGCACATACAGAGAACCTACATATTGTTCATAGACAACTGCAGATCAGACATG
>LUCW03000345.1:0-20000 GCA_001586965.3 Sphaeroforma sirkka | reverse complement strand
TCGAAGTATTTATATGTGTCGACTTTCGAAATAGTTTGACAAAGAACTAGACCTAGTATGTCTGTTCGATTCATTTGCGCAAGTCGTTTTTTGTATATTCAAATCAATCAGTGTTCTACATTTCGTTGATATTCGGCTCCGGCCTAACATCCTCGATATATAAAGTATCAGATACAAACTTCCAATTCACATTGAATGTGTGCATGTGTGTTTCTACATTCCGCGAAGTTGTGTCTCTGGTACAGCAAATAACTAAATCTGAAAAGCACGTTCAAAGTCAAGTCTCCCCGAACCCCAAAGGACCTTTGGCTGCCGATATCAATATCCTTGATAGTTTTGTAGAGAAAGTCATGTATTTTCGCGTAGCAATATTTATTGCAGCCGCAGAAGTTAGATTGAATTTTTTATGTATGTTCTCATCATGCCTGTAAATTTGTTTACTCTATCGAGCAGTTTCGTATTAATTTCTCCATACTGCTGGCCCGCGTGATCCTAATATCTAACAGTCCAGTATAATATAATGGCATCTATAATGGGATGGGAGTGCTATTATCGCTTACAGACAGCAGGTGATTGGCTGTCAACTGAGTGTTTGAGTCCGATCCCAAACTGCTGCCCTGCGATGTAGATTGCTTCGTCTGTGAATTCATATCCAGTGATGCAAATCCGAAGACAGTAGGCGTGTGTACAGGTGTAGGCGGCACTCCCTGAGTATTGCCTCCCGAAAGCACTCTGTTCAGCATACCCGTAGCCCCGCCATTTGTATTCATATCACTCATACTGTCACCCTCACCCAGCCCTAGCTGTGGCGGCTGCTGTTGCTGTTGTTGTTGTTGTTGTTGCTGCTGCTGCTGGTGTTGCTGCTGGGGCTGTTGCATACCCAGAAAATTGAGTGCACCACTGGAGCTGTGGTGCGACAACATTCCACTGTCATCGCCACCGGTTGGTTGCATGAGCTGTGCGCTTCCTCCAGCACAATGGCTGTCTACTCCTGGGACCTGGCCCTGATGCTGCATCATCAAACCCGTGTGATGTTGGTACAACCCGGGGTGTTGAAACAAACTATGTTCGCCGCCTACGTCACACATGAGTCGCAAATCCAGCAGATGATGGTGATGGTTGCCGTGTATGACAGTAGAGGGTAGGGGCCCGTTTCCTATTGGCATTTGCCCCCATATGTTGTTGATGTGGTGATGAAGTCCCCCGCCGTGTTGTATAGCCCTCATGTCGTGAAGGTTGTCAATGTCGCCCAGGTTGCCCATAGTATCGAGCATATCCATCGATGTTGAGGCGTCCAGAGTGTTATTACTGGGTACTGACATATTCGACTGTGCACGTGTGTGCATGGGTGAGAGGTTCGCCTGTTGCTGCATATAGGGTGCTCGTGGTCCACACATCATGTTGTACTCCTGTCGACCGTGTATGTAAGTGAGTGGTCGTGCCTGTGCCTGTACCTGTACCTGTGCCTGTGTCTGCGCTTGTGCTTGTGTTGGAGCTTGCGGTGGTTGTTGTGGCAAAATCGAAACTCCCGCCCCCATACCGTTCAGGCCAGATGCATTTGCGACGTTCTGGTTGGAGGCTGGCATATTTGCCGCGTTTTTCTTGGCGGAGGCTGCAGCTGCTGAGCGCTGCAGCATCTCGGGTGTCACCGGAATACCCGAGACCGCAAGCGGATCATTGGGACTAAGTGTCTTTATGTAGGTACGCAGCGCATTGTTTTCGTTTTGCACAGACTTCATCTGCGGCAATTAAATGGACAGAGAGGGAAACATCAGTCTTAAGAACGTTGGTTTAAACGAAAGCGTAAACACCGAATACAACATATGATCAGCGATGATAGCTGCTGAATACGATAGCATAAAGCGATCAACAGTTGATACCCGATACACACTGCGTCACTTTGCTTATCGACATACGCATGACTGAGTAAGTTTGCATAAGGGTTACCTGCTGCATCAGAATCTCTATCTGCTCTCTCATGACATTCTCCTTCTCCCGTCTTCGTTGACGGCACCGCCTAGAAGCGACACGGTTGTGTTCTTTCCTTTCCTCCGTCGACTTGGGCGCACATCCCAGACTATTGAACAAGGGTTTTATGTTATCTTTCAGTTTCATCTGGATAAACAGGATCAACATTTTAGATATAAATGAGCACACTTGGTACCAATTCTGATTCGTAACGTGTAAATCAAGTATAGAGCATAAGGTGAGAGCTAGAGTGCGGGCCCCCAGTTGACTTTCGTGAAATTGAAGGACAGCGTATCATCTGAACGAGAATGCTAGTCCTCGATCAGGAGAAAACCCAATGCGTTTGGTAACCGATACACGTGTAAACATGAATGTGCAAACACATACACAAAAAACAATTTCACTCAAAGAATGTCAATCGGGGGAATGAGAATCTCGGGCACTTTGACATTTATTGAGAGCATCGCTACTAGTTCTAGAATGCATTTGCTTATCAATCATCAAAAGCTGCATGTATGACTTTTTTTTTTTGGATGAACATATATCCAAGACAAATGTAGATGTACACATTGGCGAGACGCACATACCGAAGTGATAGAGCTCCTTAGGTTACACGAGTCATCCTCGGTCTCTTTCTTATCCTCTGTGTCGACCAAAACTTGGTTGATGGGGACATGTGCTACATTGCAAAAAAAAATAGAAATAACATTTAGACATGAATCTCAGGACTCTAAATGATAAATTCAAAAAAGCTTACATTAAAATAAGGCACATTTAAATAGCATACAACGGATATATTAGACATAGAATGTAATGTTAAGAGGAACATACAGTAAGAAAGTTACTTGTGGATGACACAGCTAAATGTATTTCCAAGTAAACCGCACTCATAAGCAGCACAAAGCAGCTATAACAAAACAAAAACGAAGAACCAGATATACAATAGAAGTATAATGATATTGTTATATCTTTATGATACAAATCAATATGCAAAATCTCTATACATATACGCACATATATGCACAGAAACAATATATAAACATCTAAACATATATATATATAAAAATATGCGTGTGTGTGTGCGTGTGTGCGTATGTGTGTATGTGCGTGCGTGTGTGTGTGTGTGTGCGTGTGTGTGTGTGCGTATGTGTGTATGTATGTGTGTGCGTGCGTGTGTGTGTGTGTGTGTGTGTGCGTGTGATATGTGTATGTATGTGTTTATATATAACATATACTGATACATATTGTATTATACACACATACATATCACATACACACTCATGCATATCCATACTACACATATACATATCCATATATTCATATGCATATATACGAACATACATATGCGAGGAACACATATATGTATATAGGTTTATCAATATTTTTGTATATCCACATCTATATATTGATATATATTATATATATATATATATATATATATATGTATATGATATATATGTATATATATTATATATATATATGCATGTATATATTATTATTATTATTATATATAATATATTATATATATAATATGATGTATATATGTATGATGTGTGTATATGTATTATTATGGCATGTATATTATTATTATATATTAATATTATATATATATATATACATACATACGCAACAAGCATGCATGCATGTACACAATGTGTGCATATACATGCATATATATATACATATGTATACATACATATATTATTATATATTACATATGTAATTATAATAAATAATATAGGCATATATATGTGCATGCATTACGTACACGTGCGCATATACATATAAACAATATATATACACATATGCACAATCAGACATACATGCACATGGCCACATGGATGACACATACATATGACCCTATTACCCCATTGCATATACATGCGTATCATCATGCATTACCATGCGTACGCACGTTTGGTACGTGCATGCAAACACATATACATATATGCACACGCATGCATATAATATGCATATATATATATATATATATATTATATATGTATATATATATATATATACGTTAGTGTTTGTGTGTGTGCATGTATGACATGAATATATATATATATGTGTACATATTACATATATGCGTATGAGCATATATAAATCGCGTATGTATATATATTATATATATATACGTATGATGATACATACATAATACATATGCATATACATATGGGCATATATATTATATATATATACAATATATATATATAATATTGTTGAGATTGATGTGATGTGTGTGTGTTTTGTTTGTCTGTTGATGTGCGTGCGTGCATGTGCGTGCATGTTGTGTGATGTGCGTGTGCAAGTGTCTGTGTGTTGTGTGTGTTGTTTGTTTAGTTTTGATTATGGATATATATATATATATATATATATATATATATATCATATATATAGTAGGATTATATATATATGTATATATATATATATATATATATATATATATATATATATATTATCTGTTTGTATGTTGTGTGTGTATGTATGTATGTATGATATATATATATATATATATATATATATATATATATATATATATATATATATATATATATATATATATATATGGTCTGTTTGTATGTTTGTATGTATGTATGTATGATATATATATATATATATATATATATATATATATATTCGTTAATTTTTTTTTTAACTCAGCTAAGCATAATTACATTTGTTTGACTTACTGTCGGATTCGCACGTGGGCGAGGGGCATATCTCCGGACATTTTGTGGTGGTGCAGTCTTCTTTATTGCACGGTACAGACTGCAAATGGTACACAACACTGTTGCGTGGTCTACGAGGATAGTCGCATCCCCCACAATCATCACCAGCACAGTAGCCTGCTTCGAATTTTTCCGTCATCGTGGGCGATAACTACGTGTCAGCTATCGGACGCAAGCTTGTACTCCAGTTGTATATAAGAATGGCTCGCACGCCCAATTACCATGTGGTCGTTTAGGACGAGGCTAGAGTTTTGTTTGCAATCGCGAAGATCCTCGTTCAAAAAACATATATTTAGGTTGAAATTTATCTAGAGAAAGAGAGTGATGTGTAGGGTCAGTGTGCAATTGTGTATTCGCCACGTAGGCATGTACACATGGGTAAATAAAGTGGGTGAATATTCAATACTGACTCTGAGTCTTCTCACACTGTACTCTAGAGAGTGAAGTTCAGTCTCTCTTGGGCACTGGACTTCTGGAGGCTGCGGGGGACACACACACGAATAAGACCACTGCAAAGTTTTTTCATGCGTTTATTTGTCGTATAATGTTTTATATATAAAATTCCATCACGAACTGATCATAAATATTAAGTCTCCCTCAATTTAATTTGTAATTTACAAAAAAAAAAATCTGAGTGTTGCGAGTTTGTGACTGCTACCGCGCTACGGCGCTCCAATCTCGCACGTTGTTGTTGAGAACTCGAGAAGTTGATATGGCTCATGCGGAGTCATGCCTCATGCCTGCATCTGATAGCTATCATGTTTATTTTTAGCTGTTCGATGTGTGATCAGCTAGGTGACGCCTACTTCAGCATTTTCTCAAAAATACCAATCAATTTGTATCTGGAGAGTATAGAATATTTCCGGTTTTTTTTTTTTGAAGTTCAACAACAAAAAGTTTCACAAATAATTTCTAAACCGCGTCACAAGAAGGATAAATCGCTAAAAAATGGCCGTCCCCAGAGTCCAGACCCTGAGGACAAAATCCGTCAGTCGTCAAACTAGTCACTCGTCACCCTGTTGACGCAGCAAGTCTCATAACGTAAAGCGTAAAAAACCCTTATTTCGTAAACGTAGATATGTAATACGTTTACGCTATGAGACTTACGTCTATATGCACACTGTGGTAATCAAAGACGTAAGTTTGTTTATATTCAATGCGTAAAAGTCAAAATATAGTATATATTGGGTTTATATGGGTGCGTAATCATTCCTGCTCGCCAGTCGTCGCTCAGAATCTGACTCAGCTGAGTCAGAGACTCAGAACTCAGAAGGCTATTTTAATATGCAAAATTGCAAATAGGGCAGTCCGCTCTTTCTATAAAAAAAACATGTTCCTATTAGCCTTATTTCTTGTTAGCCAATAAAAAACACTTGCATAGTGACTATATTGGTACATACATATTTATGTCAGCCTGGGCGACTGGGGCCTGGAGTCCTCCATTGCTGCAGGTTGTTCTGAAAATAGACAAGAAAATGTTGTCCGGACCTATTGAACACATTGAACAGGCACTTTTTCGGACCAGACGAACTAGACAAAAGTCAGAACCTCTATTTTTCCGTACAGAATATGTACTACAGACTATTCAGTGGACCTATTTATATAGTAGGCTAATGCAGCCCTTGAAAATCTGTAACCCGGGCGAATATCTATGGCATTTCAACAAAACTCAAATTCTTTAGGACAAAAGACCAATGGATATAAGCGTTTTTCATCGAAAATATGCCTCTACCTGGATTGAATATGAGCCGCATAATTTCTTGCGTTTAGGGTGTGATAGACAACATGTGTACGAAAGTGTACCTGATTGTTCTCTAGAGATAAGATAATGATATATGTACACACATACCCTTTCACGAGTGTACGTTGCACACGACCGTACTACATTTGCGATATGGGTGTTGCAGATCTGAAAACCTTGATAGACCCCCTATTAATGATAGTACCGATATCTTCGCTTGCTGACCTACTAAATAGAGTACCCACCTCTGTGGTACGGATCGGGTCTGCGCCGTGTAGTGCCGCGGAATGGGTTAGTGCAGAGTATGAAATACTGAGAAGGACCAGGTTATCCGTCATAATCCGGTCGAGGAGCGAGGATGGGGATAAGCCAATGCCGCACCAGACGTATGCGTTGGCTGGCCTGGATCGGAAGTATGTAAACTTCGATGGAAATTACTAGGTTTCAAACTATATTAAACTAAAATACAATTTAGTCAGTTAGGATTTAGCAGTGGTAGCTTGTGTAAGAATGATCGGGACTGCCTCTTGTTAAGAGCCTAAATATCCTCGATCACACAGGGCGTACCTCTAGCTGTTCTTTATTGAATAATTTTCACTAGAAGTACTAAGTGTTCATGACCACTTGCCTAATTTGTAAATAGACATAATAACGTAAGTCACGTTAATACATTAGCTGATATAAATAAAGTTCCATCTGAAGAAAAGTTAAAAAAAGAAAAAGACTTATTGGATTTTGGAGATTGGCGGGAGGACCAAAATCTATAAGTAGTAGTTCGGAGATTATAAAATTTAGTTTATAATATCCTACATCTACTAATGTCTCAAATAGGTCCAAGTAGATGAGTCATACCAAATACTCAGGCTATTGGAGCCATCAAAGTGAATTTAGAACACTTTGGAAATATTGGAAAAAGAGCTTGTACTAAATTATTTAAAATACAAATAAAAACCAATGTATTATCTCAATTGATCTTGATATTTTAGACTGACCGGAGGCCGTATTTCTACATAGCCCCCAGTAGCTTTTAGAACTACGAACGTAGGTTAAGATACGATCTAGTTGGTAAAGCGAAAACCAAAGTAAAAACGGGTTCGGTCATGACTTATCGAGTAAGTATGTGCCTATATGTACGAGTTCAAGACTCATGTTGTACTCTATGTCGTTTAGTATTTGGTCCAGTAACCATTTCCGATGTAGGCGCCTTACGTTTATTATTTGGTAAGGTAATAGCCAAAGGCTGTTCTTCATTAGTAAGTAAGTTTGAACAATTTTCTGCACTTTCGGGCCGGGTTTCGAACCCGAGACCTACTGGTTTACCAGCCAGTATGTTTACCACTAAGCCAGTTACCACTGGCGAGAGAGATAATATTTCAAAATTTAATCTCTATAGCTCTGATGCTACCATCGACCATCCTCTTGACAAACCTAACCCTGTCAGAGGATATGATCGTATGGAACTCGATGAGGCTTACCATCCTCGTAATATCGTCCCTCATTTGCCAACTAACCCTGGTAATCACGATTTTGGCAATCGCTACACCAGTACCTCGTTAGAGAGTTCCCGCTCTAATCCTGAGGATGAGGAAGTGAGAACCAGACATACTCGTCTCAGGCTATTACGCTCTGGTATGCAAGTCCTTGAGGACCGTCTATTGAATGACTCTGACCTTGACGATAGGAAAGCGGATAACATTCGCTATCTAATCGATAACAAGAGAAAGGAAATAGACACCATCTTGGCACTAGCAGCCCGTTGCACTGAGCATGAGCCTCGTGAACACTTAGAACCAAGCTTCATAAAGCAGCTAGGTAACGCGCAGGCTGTGGTCGATTTCTCTACTAATGAGAGTACAGTGGAGACACTGAAGGCCTTCGACCAACTTAAGGAGTCTGCCAGCCTTAGGGATAAGCAGATGATGAATGCCTTTATTCATTTCTGTGAGCCAGGTGAATGGCGAACTATCTTGAAGGCTCATGAGCCCAACTGGAAAGCCCTACCCTGGCACCAGTTGCGTGATAATATACTTAACACCTTTTTTGAAGATGCACGTGACCGTGAACTTCTAGAGTCTCGCAAGTTCTTTGCGAACGATACCACTATTCGAGGTGCTCTAGCTCATATGACACATATGAATACTCGGATGGGTGGTCGTACCTATACTGGCGAATATTTATTAATTTGTCAGATGATGGAGACTCTGGGAGCTAACCTCTTTAAGAAAGTCAATGATGACATCATCGCCTATGGTGATTTGCGATCTATGCCTTGGTCTGTCTTTGAGAAGATAGTTCACAAGCATACCAATCCCTCTACTAGAGTACTTAGTACCACGAGCTACACCCAGCCAACTAAGCGTAACGCAGTAGAGACTAATACTGCGCGTAGTACTAAGAAACCTCGCACTACTACTGGGGGGGGTACTGGCTCTACTTCTACCGAACCGAAAGGTGAAAAGAAGGTGAGAGCGCCTTGCAAGAAGTGTGGTTACAACCTCACAAACCGTAATGGCAAGTGGAATGATAGACACGACCCTGTTAAGTGTGCACCAGGCAAGCCAGATTTTGGACACTATATGAAAGAGTGTGCTATTTGCAAGGGTACTAACGGTTGGCACAAAGAGGATTGCAAGGACTTACCGGACGTCCAAGTTAAGCACTGACAGTACCATATGTGTGCACTAGAGCAAGATTATGAGAAAATGTTCAATAAAATCCATACCAAAGGAGATGAACGTATCTTTCAAGCAGTTTTCGTAAATGGAGAAAAAAAAGTTATGGCACTATTTGATCCAGGGGCTGAAGTCTCTGCTATCTCACGCCGAGTAGCCTACGCTACAGATATGGCTGTCCATAACGAAACAACTGATTTAATCTTGGGAAATGGCAAAGTTACTACTTGCGAACAAGCCATTGACTATGCACACATAATGCTGTCAGATAGAAGAGAAGTGAAGACTCACCTAATCGTTACTGACATGTCTCAGAAATACGATTTAATTATAGGTATGACTGATCTTCTCAGTTTAGGTATAACACTCACTGGTCTGCCTAATGGGCTAGGCCCGAATAAAGATCAGTCAGATGATAATATGTTAAAGATACCTAAACCTCCGGAAGGTGAAGCAAAGGATATGATTCCGCACTTCACCGATATAATTATGGACTTAATTATACAAAACAGGAAGATTGCAATAACTGACTGGTGTATGTTTAAGTTCTCTAATGGGTACGTTAGACTTGACTTAACAAACGTCGACTTCTCTAAGTTAAAGTGTCCTTCACATAACTACGTGAGTTGGAGACACAAAGACGTTGTCAAACCCCAAATCGAAGATTGGTTAAAACAGGGTCTAATTGAAATCAATTATGATGCAACCCCAGTTAACTTAGCTCTCTTAGCGGTCGATCAATATAAATCTGATGGAACGTTTAGTAAAACAAGAGTAGTACTAGACCTGTCGCCAATCAACAAACTAATTCCGCAACATAGTTTTCCCTTACCTAAGATAAGCGAGATACTACGCAAAATGGAGGGTGCGACTATCTTTTCCAAGATAGACTTAAAAGCTGCATTCCATCAACTACAAATATATCAGCCTCATAGGAAATGCTTTTCCTTTACTTGGCAAGGTAAGAAGTACCAGTTTAAAGGTGCACCTGAAGGCTTACACATGTTACCTTCTTTCTTCCAACAAGTTATGATGGAACTATTTGCGGACCTGTCGTATAACGTATCAGTCTATTTAGATGATATAGTTATCTTTACAAAGACAGCACATGAACATGCTAAACTCGTTTCTTAAAGCGACTTAATCATGCTAAACTTAAGATTAACGAAGACAAGTGTTCTTTTGCTAAAGATACTATACACTTACTTGGCTACAAAGTATCTGCAGCAGGGGTAGAAATTGATCCTGGCAAGAAACAGTTTCTGTTGGATTTATCAACACCAATTACTGGAAGAGATGTGAACTCTGTGTGTGGGTTTGTTAACTTCTTCTCGGATTCGGTACCGCATCTTTCTCATTACTTAAAGCCTTTCAGTCACCTACGGCTGCACAAAGGACCTTTGGGAAAGCTTTGGACTAAAGAATGTGATGATGCATTTAAACTAGTCAAAAGTAAAGTAATGGACGCACCCATCATGCAGTACCCTGTGGATGGTGTCCCATTCCAAGTAGCAACCGACGCTTCAGATCGAGCGGTAGGTGGAGTGCTTTACCAAACGATAAATGGTAAACCGCGCTACATACAATTCTTTAGCAAGAGTTAAAATAAGAGTCAACGGAATTACCCTACCGTTAAACAAGAGCTCCTTGCTATAGTTACTGCGCTAAGACAGTTTAAAGACTACCTTTATGGAAGTTACTTTACTGTCGCCTGTGATCAAAAGTCTTTAACATACTTAAAAGATATGAACCCTGATTCACAGTTGGTGAGCCGCTGGCATGACATTATTGCCAAGTTCGCTTTTAATATAACACACATTCCAGGAACACATAACCATCTTCCTGACATGCTCTCTCGACTTGTGCCCGACTACCAGAAAACAGTCAAAGAGTTATTAGCAACCGATTGGATGCTAAATAAGAAATGGTTTAACCTCGCTCAATCACGATGGGGTCCATTTACTGTTGATATGTTCGCCGCAGAACATAACAAACAGGTTTCTGAATATAGGTCGTTGACTCATCCTGAAGGTGATGCATTTCAGCTTGACTTATCAAAGCATAATGCGTGGGCTAACCCACCTTGTCAACTTATCGCACAGTTGTTAAATTATGTTAATATTACCAAATCTACCATTACGCTGTGTTGTCCCTTACGTAACTCCGACCCATGCATACGTGATTTAATTAATATGATTCAAGACGAACATATTTATGTCGACCGTGAAACCGACACGTTCTTGTATCAGGGATCCTATTCTATTAAGAAGACGCCTTGGAAACACACCATTGTTTGTCGCATCGGTCCTGCAGGTACCACTAAGTGGAAACCCTCAACCGAATTCTTAGCTAAACTAGAGGAGTCTAAAGAGTTTGAACAAAAGCTCAAGACTCGTACAACACATGCACCCAACAAGATTGCAGTCGAGGTAATGCCGATTGAAACGGCATTAGATCGTAAAAATATGGAACTAGCTAAGGCCATGGATCAAAGACTCAAAACTCTAAGAGAGCCTGAAGCTCGCACTCAACTACTTAAAGCACTGCTGTGGTCAGAATACAAGTACTTATATTTATTTGATTATTTTAGGTTTATTACAAGTTTTACAGTTTATCAGAATAATCTGATAAACTGGGTTTTAGGGTTTTGCTGGTTTTACAGCACATGACTAATGACTCATTTAAGAGTCAGTCATTTTAGGATTACTGTTTATAATTACTAATAAATGAACAACGTCCCCCTCCCTGAGGAGGGAGAACGTTGAGATACAGTTATCTCGCGTATACTTACTACATTTTTAACTTACCATAGAAGTTGTTAGTTTATTAGTAATTACAGAGAAAGCTACAGAATATGAATTAGTCAGTAGCTGGCACATATTTTTTTGTTATAAGTATAACAATTGAAAGACAATGCGAACAGAGAATGTCGCATCAAATTGAACGATTTAGATTATCCGAACGATTTAGATTGAATTGAACGATTTAGATTGGATTAACGACGTGTGGACGACGAGGATGAAGAAAGAATCTACTAATACGAGTGAACCCGAAGAGCGAACATTCCAATCAAGCAGAACATTAACCAGGGTCAACAAGGAAAGTCTCACGACGATCAAATGACGAAATCAGACAATCAGTCAGAACCCACAGATAAGTAGTCATGTGTGAGTACAGGTAGGAAGGTTGTTTTCAGTGTGAGACAAGTACAAATCGTATTGCAAGCTAATGAGCTTAAATTGTATTTAAGAAGTTGTTAGAAGAAAGTTCTTTAGGATCCACAGTAGGGTAATAGAGATGGGAGATGTACATGGTTAGTACCGACTCGGTTAGTACGATGACGCAAAGAATCAGCGGCATACTAGATTATTTTACAAAAGTTTTCAGAATGGGATATTAGGAAGCATACAGAGACACAAGTAAGCACCTGTGAGTTATTAGGAGCATATAAGGGTGGGGGCGCACATAACACGAACGATGCAAGTAAATACAAGGTTAAATTGTGAAAATGATATGCGAACACACTCAAATCACTAGAACTTCCAGATAAATCAGGTCAACGGAGAGGATCAACAGTATGCACAGAAGGTGTGGTTGACGGCAGCTTAGTTTAGGAGTGCAATAACGAGCAATCGTTCTTAGATCAAGAAGCATATTCCAACAACCGCAACAGCACATGACAAGGACATCACGGGTAAGAAGAGTAAAAGAGGAGCGATGAGGGAAGTTCCCAACAGGGTCCTGCGAATAGGCCGTCATTAGGCCGGAGTAAGAGCTGGCGAGGAGTAGAACAAGAAGTGGCTCCGACTAATGAGGCACTCAACCATATGTTATTGTGGGATGAAGAGTAAGACAGCTGGTAGTGTTAGAGTATATAGATTATCCACACTACTTATGTTAGTGTAGGAAATAAAACAGTCACGAGGGAACCCACGAGTTCCTCGGAGATCGATGTCGAGACGTTATGTGTTTGAAGGATGAAATTTAATAGAAAATGGATATTTATATTCAGTACTCTATCAGTTCATTCGCACACATTTCTAGTTCTCCATTGACAAACAACTCACCAACCATGTCCTACCCCGCCAAAGTCGTAGACAGCAACTCTTGAATCCTGAGCGCCGCAAGGAAGATGATATCGACCGACGTGGAACTAAACGTCGTCAGTCCCATACGGAACGCTCCGCTCCGCACTCAGGTCAGACACATCTTGGGGCTCCACACATTATTTCCGCGGACGACAAGCAGCCACCAACAGCAAACAAAATGGACCTGCACAATCTGACGAGGATGTCATATTCGAGGGTGAGACCAAGGAAGTACCCAACCTGCGTGCGGACAGTAGTCAGACTTTTATTGGTGAACAGGTAGCCAGTGAAGGGCTGTCCCCTCGTTCGTCTCGGGATACTCCAGGGGCCTTATTTCCCAGTAATGACCCACCACGCCTCCCACCTAACAAGCGGAAGCGTCACCGGAACCGTACCAACAACAAGGAAACGGCACGGGAACAATCGTCAGCTCAGAAACTCACGGAGCTGATGACACAACAGCAGTCTCTCTTTGAAAAATACGAACAGAGGTTACAGCGCATAAACGCCGGACGAACTACAATAGGGCCGGCCGCTAAGGAGAGTTCTTCTGACGCACACGAACGGGTACAGGCAGTACCAGAGGACGAAGACAACCCTACCTTCCGAATTCAAGGCTGTGAGCGTCCGTTTTATGGACTCGGGTACAAATCACCAGGGTCAGAGGACAGTTCAACCGAGAAGGATGATACTCTGTCTGCCAGTGAGAACACACCAACTTTTCAAGAGTTCGCACATGAACAAGTATTAGCCAGACAGAATCCTCAAGGTAAGCAGGCGGTGAAGAATAGACAGGACCGATTAAGTACGAACCTGCGCCAACAACAGCAACGTCAGTGGGGCGAGAAAGAAGCGCCCAGTGAATATGTACAGACACCTAAACGACAAGAGAAGGAGACAACAGTGCCTCCGCCCACACCGGCTAGTATCGAGAAAAGGCGACAGGCGCTACACGCACGGATACTACAGTTAAGTGACGAGCTATGCCAAGCAATCGAGGAGAATAACACGGCTCGAGCTGAAGCTCTTCGGGGCGTGATTGAGACACTTCGAGCTACATTAGAGTCCCGACCGGTAGAGAAGCGTCCCGTACCTTCACCACGTACGTGGCCTGATTGGCCGTCGAACAGATACTACCTACATGATATTATGGAACGGGACACAAGAGGGGTTCTCCTCGAGGCGTTCAAGAACGCACAAATCGCAGGGCTGGACGAGAGTTGGAACCTTACATGGTTTCATAAGGTACTATCTTACTTCAAGGCGGAGAAGTCAACGCTGGACTACATCCGCGACAACTCTGAACGGTTGAAGACATGTACACCTCAACTACAGATCGAACAGATCTGTTCGCACGAAACACAAGCCACTGTCGATCCGCGTTTCGCAAGTTAGCCAAGGGCCAAAGTCGGAACATGCACACTCCTCTTATGGAACAAATGACACAGCTCATGGAGAACCACAGGAGGGCACGTGAACGGTGCCAGACAGATGCCGACTTCCAACAGAATTTAGTGAACCACTGCATTGTACAACTGTTAGAAGAAGCTCTCAACGGCCGTACGTATGAACGTACTCTACAGTTGCATCCCAAATGGCAACTGATGGAGACACACGAGCTTATACAGCTGTTGAGCCCTGACATTCAGGATGCACAGCAACGTACGACAGCACGTTTCCAGGGTCGCAACAACCGCGAGGGCCCGACGACCAATGGAAGTCGCGACCACACCAATAGCCGCCCCAACCTACAGACGAGTAGACGACAAACGCAGAATTGGACTCAACGGCCCCAACCTACGGTACCAACGACTTGTGCGGGTTGCCAGGCACAGGCGCCACCAGGTGGTAGGCACATCCCACGGTGTCATCATTTCAGGGCGTCGCAAGCGGTGAGCGCAGAGGGTCGGGCAAGGCTATACGACAACAACCGTCCTTTGAGGGATGTACAATCGGTACACAGACCGTCCACAACGTCAACCGCAGGACAGGGGCAGAATACATCCCAGACTATAGACGTAGTTACAATACGTCCGACGCCTCAAGTACAGGTGAATGCGATTACACAGGACGAAGACTTGGCTCCACCATCGGAAGCTACAGAGATTCATATCAACACGATCCTTTACGAAGACTTCGAGCACATGACGTCAACACCAAACCACACCTATGACACGTGGGAGTCGGTAGCCGATCATGCATGAAGAGGTGAGGGTGTCTGAGTCGGATAGGAGCTTCATATTTGTTACCACGATTGGAGCAGTGATGGCAATACAAGACCCATTGCTGACGTCAGACAACCGAGTCTATATTCAAGTACAAATCAACGGACGTACGTTCAAAGCCTTGATAGACACGGGAGCAAATAGAAGTTGTATCTCACAGACATCCGCAGACCTCCTTGGCCGACCAATAACTCCGGCACCACCTGGGTCATTTATATATTTAGCTGACAAGGCGGTGCGAACTCCTCGACTGGGGACGACGGAAGTGGTACCTATAAGGTACGGTACCAGAATTATCGACGGTTCATTAGAATTGATGAACTTGCCGACGGGTATAGATGTTATAGTGGGGCAAGATATGTTGAAAGGCTTGGGCCTATACATAGGCGGTATCCAATCGCCACTTGCACCAATAGACCCCACAGAACTAGAAGAGCTCCTCGAACCCATACCACGCCGACAGGCACCTAACACGACGGAACCCGTCGATGTACGCGAACGGTTGGCACAGGATTTGGGAAAGCCAATGCGAAAATTGCCGACAACGCGCGCTGTCGTCTGGAAGGGAGTGAGGTAACCATCCCAGTAACCCATGAACAAGCGTTGCAGATGCGGCGATCGGCGCGTAACTTCGTATCCGATCGATGGCTCCCTATGTGGATGAACAAGTGAAGAAGTGGTTGACGGATTTGGTGATCACGAAACGAACGACACCAACGACTGTTAATCTTCCTCTCCTTGCGGTACCGACATTCGATGCGGAAGGCAACGTCAAGAAGGTACGCGTGTGTTTAGACATGCGTGCCGTTAACGCGCTTATTCCTGGTGACCAGTTCCTGATCCCCAAGGTCAACGAACTCATATCTCGCCTCAAGAGTAAGAAGTACTACACGACGCTGGACATATCGGCTGCATACCACAGGCTGCCCATCCATCCAGACTCACAATACTTATTTAGTTTTACACACGAACGTTATCAGTACTCGTTCACATCAGCACCGTTCGGTCTTCATGTACTCACGCAGCAGTTCCAACGTACCTTGAGTACAATACTTGATGGCTTACCGGTTCACCACTATATCGATGACATAGTTATCGCCAGTGACGGTTATGACGAACACGTTAGGACGGTGCAGAAGGTGATACAACGCTTAACATACCACAGTTTTAAGCTTAACCCTGCCAAGTGCCACTTCGCTATCTCCGAAGTCATGATCCTAGGGAAGAAAGTATCGGCACAAGGCATTGACATTGACCATGAAAAGCAGGCCAAGCTGATCGACTGGCCCACACCACTACGATACAAAGATATAGCCTCGGCGTTGGGTTTAGCAAATTACCTCCACGAACATCTGCCTAATTTCGCGAACACGGTTGCACCTTCCTTGCGCGAATTTTGCAAAAACTCAAACCAAAGGAGTTGATAGGTGATCGTTGGGAGGAGAGACATGCACAGGCGTGGCAGGCAATGAAGGACGCAGTGGTGAATGCTGTGGCGTTACACTTTCCGGTCGACGGCATTCCTCTGAACTTGGAAACCGACGCTAGCGATTACGGTTTAGGGGAGCGCTATTCCAATGGGTCAACGGTAAGAAACATTACTTAATGTTCTTTAGTAAGACTCTGAACCATGCGCAACAGAACTACGCCACACCTATGAAGGAGTTACTGGCATTGGTATATGGACTGACACATTTCAGGGAATACTTGGATGGGCAACGGTTTGCGGTCTTCACGGACCACAAGGCCCTTGTGTATATGAACACACAGCTCAAGCTTAATCCGATGCTTCAGAGATGGCATCATATCATCGCGCCATTCAACTTTTACCATATCGCATATACCAGGAGAGACAAATGTGCTCCCGGACATGTTAAGTAGAGTACACGAGGGGACAGCGGAGCAGGACGAACTCGAAATAATGTATACAGACTGCTGGCAGTTATTCCCTAGTTACTTTGAACAAGCGCAACAACACTTTGGACCGAATGACATAGATGTATTTGCGGACCCAACCAACGCTCAGCTTCCTCGGTTCTGGACGAAGGATGATGGGGGGGAAGGAGCGTTTGCCCACGACTGGTCGATAGTCGATGGATGGATGAACCCGCCTTGGGAACAGATACACAGGATGTTACGCAAGATACGAGCCGACGGCGCACGGGCCAGTATATGTGTCTACCATGGGTACCAAGAGCACCATGGTTCGACCTGTTCAAGCAGTTATTGCAGACAGAACCGGTGCTGGTACCACGGACACCACACGTTCCTCAAGTACGCTAAGTACGCATGTGGGAAGACACCATGGGGTCATACCGTAGTAGCACGGGTGGGTCCTCCCAATGGATTCAAACTGGACCCGCTGTTTTCACAGCGACTTGGTTTTGCAGAACCAAAGCATACAAAATATGTCATGTGCTTAGACACAGCGCGAGAAATCTCAGTGGCACTGGCAGATGCAGAGGGTCAACCGGCGTTTGCACAAGCGAGTCCGGCGGAGAAACAGCGTCGTACGCAACTCACGCAAGCGCAACACGAACAAGGACATCATGGGGCGGCGGACACAGTCCAACAACTTCGTCAGAACGGTCACATTTGGCCAGGGGCACTTGAGTTAGCCACAGAAGTTAAGCGGCAATGTGGCACATGTTTGGGACAGGACACACTTCGTAAAGGTTTCCACCCGATGATTAGCATCGATGCACGCTACCCGTGGGACCATATTCAAGTGGACTACATCCCGATGCCACTGGAGTCCAGACGCAAGAACAATTATATTCTTCACGTCTTAGACATCGCCACAGGCTATTCTATCCTTCGAGCCACACCGGACAAGACAAAGGAAACCACGACACAGACACTCATAGAGATTTTTGGCGAACATGGTTTCCCCCGTAAAATCCAAACAGACATGGGGAAGGAGTTCACCAACAAGTTAGTGGAGCTTCTGGTCCAGGAAGTGGGGATGCTACATAAGGTGTCTCCACCATATCGACCCCAAGTGCTGGGCGCGGCAGAACGACGTCACAAGGAGATTACACGTTCTATTCGACAATGCTGTGAGGCAGTTCCCCTTCGATGGGACGAACGCCTTCCGTTTACGATGCTATACCAGAACCTTCGGATATCCCGTCGCCATAAGAGTGCACCGTTTAGCGTGTACTTTGGCCGCCGCCATGTTCCGTTCGCCGATTTCACGGACGAGTTACCGGATTCTCAGCCGATGACGAATGACACCTGGGCACAACGATTAGACCAGTTACAGGACACTATATTGCCGACCCTCCACCACATTACCAAGAAGTATACAGGCAAGCTTACGACGACATTTGACCGCCTGCATGCTCACGACTTGGTACATTTCGACGAAGGAGATGTGGTCATGGTACGATCAGAAGGCCGAACAACGAAGGCTATGCGGCCATTGTTTGGACCATATGTAGTCAAAGCTAGACACGGCCAACGCTACGAGTTAGCGAACAAGGATGTTCCGCCCCCACCAGAATTCAAGACCAAAACCGGTACGGGTGGAACTCCTCCGTTTAGTGCATAGACGCACAGACCCACCAATTAACGAAGACTTATGGACCGAAGGAGGGGTTGAGTTTCGCCATATTATCACACATCGTACGAATGATGAGACGGGGAAATTAGAATACCTGGTGAGATGGCGAGAAGGCGAACCAACGTGGGAAACAGCAGAAGCTTTGATGATGCCAACGATATCGCGGCCTACCACAAAAGCTTCGCAGACACGGACACGTAAGCGCCAACGTGCACAGTTCTAATACTTTATCTTCAATATAACTTTGTTCTCGGATATCGAGCTCAAGCTCTGGGCATAAACCAGCAACTCTAGCTCCTGAGTATAAACCAGCCACTCTCGAGCTCTTGAGTATAAAAAAGCAGCGACTCTAGCTCCGAGTATAAACCAGCAACTCTAGCTCCCGAGTGTAAACCAGCCACTCGAGCTCTTGAGTATAAAAAAGCAGCGACTCTAGCTCCCGAGTATAAACCAGCCACTCGAGCTCGCGAGAATAAACGGTTAGCACTCGAGCTCGCGAGGGAAAATCGTCAGCGGCTCAAGCTCGCGAGGTTAAATGAGCCACTCTTGCTTCGGAGTATAACACAGCGAAATCAATCAAACAACTCCTTGGGCATTGTTTTGAAACAGCGGGTTAATGGTTTGCACGGTTTCTGCCACTGGCAGTTTTTTTTCTCCGACACAAATACAGTCCTATATTGTACTTGCCAAACTCCTATATGCTGACACAGATGAACAGTAGCTTCAAGAATTCAAACACGACGGGTCGCTCGAGACGTACACATCGGGTCCTCTAGCTCTCTGAGGTAAAATGCCAGCACAATGCTCTAGCTCTCTGAGGATAAATGCCAGCACAATGCTCTAGCTCTCGAGGATAAATGCCAGCACAATGCTCTAGCTCGAGGATAAATGCCAGCACAATGCTCTAGCCTCGAGGATAATGCCAGCACATAAGGTACTATGCTATTCTTATCATCTCTGAAAACTGGCACCACCGCTTTGTTCAGTGCTTCAGTTTGGGGGGGTTGTG
>LUCW03000344.1:0-25963 GCA_001586965.3 Sphaeroforma sirkka | reverse complement strand
TATATATATATATTAATATGTTAAGAAATAGCGTATCAACAGCACAGATACTAGACCTTGATCATACACTGGTATAATGTTTAAAAATGTCACCAAGAATAAGCGTTATAAATTCCACTTTTATACCTGCATAAGCTACTACGTATACAAAGTATGTTGCGAACTCGCAACGAAATTTCAAGTAGATAATTTTCTGACGCTAGCGGAACGCTGAATCGTCAAGCAGCCTCATATATGCCCTTGTCTGTTAAGTACTTAAACTCGAGGAAAGAAATCGAAATTTTTGCGAGCTTTCTCTGATGCAGTCCTAAAGAACTTCTGAGTGGATGGGATAAATAACTCGCTCCAAGTCTACGATAATTCATACTTGTCTACGAAATACATTCGTGAGTCCATATGAACCTGCTATATAACTACTATTTGTAATTGATCTCTTCTGAGACGTAAATCCTCCTCTAATGAATGAAATCAGTTATAGTGTTGCTATTAGTCATGGCTTGTGCCTGAAGGACAACGGCTTGGTTGGTTTGGCTTGTGCCTGCAGGACAACGGCTTGGTTGGTTTGGCTTGTGCCTGTATGACAATGGCTTGGTTATTTACGAGTGTATATAAATACAAGCTTTGTGTGCAGCAATTGTTCACACAACTCGAACTAAAAATCCAAAAACAAAAAAGCTATTACCCCAGAGTAGGTAGAAGGAAAAATAATGGTGGTAAGTTTTTACGGTTTCTAGGAATTCTTGAAAATTTGCGTACGTTTGAGTACATTAACGGAGTACGTTTTCTGTATGTGTAACAATTTTTTTGGAATAGCCCATTGTGTTGGTACTGAGTCCATGTGGGATATATTGCATTGGAAATAATCAAGCTTAGATATATATTCCGATTCGAATGTACAGCTATGTCCTCTTTTCCTTGAACATCATCGAGTTGACATCATGCCTGTATGTGGTGTGATAGTTTCTTGCAATGTGGTACACATCGTTAAAACAGTTACAGCAATATAGGATAAGGAGTGTGTGTTCAGAAACAGACAGCGAACCGAAAACAACAAGAAGTCAGAATGAGAGATTAGCGGTGCACGACGTCAATGTACGTCCATCCACGTGTTGGAATAATAAGATGAGATGTCATAGGTCCCTTGCTGACACAGCCCAACTCATATCGTATGAGTACATCAAACCCAGACCACATAGCCAATTCTAAATTCATAACGTAGGTGGATGAAATATAATCATATTCGTATACTTATCAGCATGTATCACCAGTCAAAGTCATATCGGTTAAGATCAATCAGCCTATTGCCCTCAAGATGAACATTCAAAAAAGTGCATAAAATGCTGTTGACGCAAGAAACAGCTGTGTATGCTACAATCGATACATTACCATGTTGGTATACTTTTACACTGCACAGTGATCTGGGGCTACGACTGTGCATTATGATACTGTATTTTTGAGGTTAAGCATCACCCCAGTACCCACCGCATACGGACAATCATATACTCGGCGATATAATACAAATCATATTCATTCACTCACTAGCTTGATAGCACTGATAACCGTAATACTTGTATAATCTCAATCTGTGTATCATATATTCACACAATTTCAATCTGAATACTACAATTACACAGGCAACTCACGATCTTCTGTATCCCTCGGCTGAGCACGAGGCCTCGCAGCACAAGCTTAAGCGACTGGTGCAGGGACCCGACTCGTTCTTCATGGATGTCAAATGCCCTGGTATGTATCTTGTCACTCATTCAATTCTTATTACATATATATACGTATCTTATTATATGCACACACCTTAAATGCCATGAAGTTGTATGTATTTATCTAATATTTTATGAGATAGTCGTAATTAATTGATATAAATATGGTAATTCAGATCCTTGAATAATTATATATAGATTTGTATGCATGGTTCACCTTAACTGTGTTTTCGTATAATCCTGTATGTTTGCATCTGATTTCATCACTTTATCGTCGTGGCTGTTCTTATAATTGATACCGTACGTCGATATGTATTACCTTTTATCCCTGCTTGTTCTTTCTGTATTCACTTGTCATGTCACTGCACCTTGCTTATCCATTCTTCTATATTCGTGCGCCGTGTCACACAGGATGCTTCAACATCACCACTGTGTTCAGTCACGCTCAGTCCGTAGTGCTATGTGGCTCATGCGCACAGATTCTGTGCCAGCCTCGCGGTGGAAAGACCCGTCTTACCGAGGGATGCTCTTTCCGCAAGAAGCCCAACTAAATATTTAATTGCTGGTCTACATGCATAAATTTATAACGGAAGTCGTGAAACTTGCACGCATGTTCAGAGTATAACATGCGTGTTTGGTACATAGGTTCTGAGCTTGCTACAATGTTTGTATAACCGTGTATCCACAGAAATAAAACGTAATGTGCAGGCAATGTAATGTTGGTGCTTTAATTGTATGTAGTACAGGTCTATGGTTGCATGCACAGTTAATGGACATTGAAAGTTCGTGGAGCTAAAAGTAAGTGTGTGTTTCAGCGTGGTGGCATCTGCGCTTATGATGATTTGTGCGTCATCTTCCTGTTCAAAAATCGACATAATGTGTACTATGGGAATATACTGATGAAATTTACAAGTGGTGGCTACCATTGTGTATGTGATCCTAAATATAGAGTAATATATTTATTTATACCGTGTCATATCTGGAAATGCTGCAACTCTCATCATCAATTTGTCAGTGCCTATGTGTATGTTGAATATGAACCCTAGGAATATATATATACTTCTATGTATAAATATGCAGTTTATATGTATTTCATGTACGTGTAATCAAATGTATGTGATATATATGCGTGTGTGTGTATATTCAGAAGAAGAGAATAGTGCTGGCCAATTGCTCAATAGTAATGCTATTATGGAGTTTGAATAGTGATTGCTTCAGGTCACATTGAGGGTTGTGGTATATTATTGAAGTTTAAATACTGTTTGGAAAAAATAATTCTCCAAATGCGTTCGGCATGGCGACTTTTCACGAGGATTAGTGTGAAGATGGCTACTATGGCTTGGATTGTGTTGAGCGATATCTTCAGTGGGAAACCTATGTATTGAAGTTGTGGACTGTGCACAATAGGGCTATTGATCACACGATGTGTATGCTAGGCAGCTCAACCAATTCATGAACGATGGTGTTGACGCACTTCCTTTTGGACGGTATATGCAACTCAGGAGCAATTATCTGGCATGCTCGCAGTGTATGTTTTGTGTGTATGAGACGACTCGGTGCTCCTTCAGAGCTTGAACATCAACCACCACATCCTATTCTGATTGAGATAATTAGGACGGTGTATGCGACTCAAGAGCAAATATCTGGTATACTCGTAGTATATACTTTGTGTGCCTGAGATGACTCGGTGCTCCTTCTGAGCTTGTACACCAACCACTACATCTTATTCGGGTCGATTAGTATGATTGGGTGTATGCGACTCAGGAGCAATTATCTGGAGTACTCGCAGTATATGCTTTGTGTGCATGAGATAATTTGGTGCTCCTTCAGAGCTTGTACAACAACCACATCATATTTGGATCGATGAGTTTGTTTGAGACAATTAATGAGCGTGGGTTGGTCAGGCGCGTACCTTATCTTTCCAGCGTAGATCGTCGAACTACGCCCACAAAGTGTTGAGACTTTTGATACAACGCAACAGTTCTACTGCACATTATTTTTGCAATTGCATGCAACATGATTGGTAACTTGGTCTCTTTGTAACCAACGATCTGGTTTAGAATTGCACGAAACAAGATGGTCTATGGATGTTCTGCCCCGGGGTGTTGCGAGTATTAACATGGCATGACTGTCTATATATTTTATGTACAAACGGAGTGCTTGTGCGTAGCCCTTTCAATACATCGTTGTTAATAGGTTCATGTTGCTGCTTCCTATTTGTCTCGGTAACACTGCTACTTTTCCTTTCCTGGCTTTCAGACACGTAACTGTACACTATCCATCTTCGATTTTTGTGTCGCCGAATCATCTAGCATGACAGCTATATATCCGTTGTTTTCTATACTGTGATGAGTATTCATCTTTCATGTGTCTTGTTGATCATGCTGCTTCGTGTTTTGCGTGCATCGGGAGACTACCGCGATACCCTGCTGCATTATGCCCATTGCTGTGGTGGTTCTACTATGTACCCAAATGCTAATTTGTACTTTCGTGTGAGAGCTAAGTACCTGATGGACACCCTAGACTGAACACACTTTCGTGTGGCTTCGCCTATGCCTCCCCATTCATATTAGATGACGCGTGGTTGTCTAGTGAGCTATTCTTGTCCTCGGGTTGTAGCGGTATAGCGAGAATGGTGGAGAATCCCTTAGTTGTTGAGTTCTTAACAACGCTCGTCTCCGGTTTCTCGTACGTCTGATAGTGGAGAGTGCAATGCTGAATGAGAACGATGCCTTTGCGTGTCTAAACGAATACTGCCCAAAGCGATACCCCATAGCTACTACAAGATTAAATACACCATGCCACAAAGTCGGACGCGTACATATAGAAACTAAAACAACTACTCGTACGCATTGAGCTGTCCTCACTGTGGCAACTGGCATCGTATTATGGCGTTGCGCAAATCAAATATTAAATAAGATACCATCCACACTGGACTGAACTCTCGCCACTGTATGTTGCACTGCAATACAGACACACCTCGGTGCAAAATCTTCGTAGTTTAAGATATTGTATGCAGTACGGGTTCGCAAGAGTCGAGGTGCACCAGACACAACAATGAATTGTGCCATAGACGCCACGTTTCAGTATTGGAGAATTTGTATTCTGCCACCTATAGGTCACGGGTTATATCAACTGATACTTGTGTATCACTACACCATGCACTGATAAAACGCAGTCATAGATGGGGCTGTTATGGACACGTACTCACACACATAGGATGCACAATCTACGCGCCTGGTCGTTCCCGTGTGATCTAGCGCTCTGGTGACATATAAAAACGTTAATCTGTCAAGCCAGATCTGCAAATACCTGATATCGTACACTGCAACGGACATCCATAGTTAACTCTCATTGTCATTAATATACAACTACCGTTGACTAGAGTGACCTAGAATGACTATGGAAGCAGCTCACGCACTAAAAAGCGTAGTAGAGCCGTAGACTAATAGATATAGACACGTAAAGATCGATTTTTGAAAGTATCAGATAAGCTATACGCTGGTTTGACGACTCATACCTGCAACGACTGATGACTAATCGCATCGTACGTGAAACCCCCTCGGAAGTTGTAAGCCAACTCAGCATCGCAGTCTGAGCCCACACAGGCGTATATGTTGTCCATGGCACCACCTTTCACTGTGTCTTGATAGTGTATCAGCTTACCGTTGAGGGTGTAAAAGTACGTGACGGGAGATGCAGGACCAGAGCCTGCCAAGGATAAGATCGAGGTTGTATGGAATTCAGTGAATTGCAGGAAAATAGAAGTTTAAAGCGAAAACACAGCTCGTGCAAAATTCGTGCAGGATTTATCGCGAGTGGAAGCACGTGCAAAAGCCTCATCCACGTGAGACAGACAATGTTTAGTATATTATGTATGTATTAAATTCTCATTTCGTTCTATCCGAAAGAATATGCGAATTAACATCCTGATCAAATATGTTATATATAGGTACAAATATGCATGCATATACTCAAAGCAAACACGTAGCAATACATTTGTGCCTGATGCCGTCAATCTACATTTTCATTTGCCTAAGCAGCGGTTGTAAACCATTGAGAGCTATATATATAAAAACCCCCACTTGCTGCACATATATAATCACAGCAAAGGCGTACCTTTCATCGGCACGAAACCGCATCCCAGCGTATCGCCTGCAGAGAGTGGGCGTTTAGATGCCTCAGCACTTGCTGTATCTCTTGAGAAGGATGAGTGTACACGCCCGTCATTCGAATGCACTGCCGAACTATTTGGATTCCATCCAGGCAACCTAAAGCTCGGATATGGTTTGGAAGCTACCCCTATGGCAATGCGAGAGTCATGACTGTATGCGAGCTGTAGTATAGTAACTTCATAGTATGCTACGTCGTGTACACGTCCTTCTTCCTGCTTCCACACGTACGATGGTAATAGATGTGTTGTTGAGAGACTACACACACTAGCCACACCAGCTTTCCAGGGAACTTCAAATTTCAGCTTTGACTTCTCTGGCATAACACTCACACAGTTTTTTTCACGTGTATAACGCTTACTTTTGACGGGAGGCAAGTGACTAACCTCAGCAAAGGTAAGATGTGCATTTTGCTTGGGATTTGATGCGCTTGTGATCTTTGATCGAACTATAGTCGAGCCTGGAGGATACTTTTTCTGCCATCTGCGTGCATACTCGTCCTCATCTGTCAACCCATTGCCCCTACGTCTCTTAGAACGGTACCGCGTCACCATACAGTAGCAAATGCTTACGAGTAGTAATACTATAGCTACTACCCCGCAGATGATAACTATCATCTGGATCTGTTTTTTCTCGTCGTTGCTCATGGGTTGTGTTGAGGTGGATGCTGATGCAATCCCATCCACGTGTGTCTTAGACGTGATCTCTTCTTGATCATCCATCATCGGCATGCACATTGCACGATTCGCAAACAGTGCCACACATAGTGTTGCTACACCCCAGCTACTTTCTATTGATTCGATCATGTCTATGTTTGCACCAACGAAAGACACAAATTATATATTCAAATATATAGATATATACTATCTTTCCCTGTATCCGGCTCCGAGTTCTCTTTCTCGCGATCTCGAGATTATCAGGAACTTATACCTACTACAATATATCTTCTACGGATAACCTGCCCTCTCGTTCTGCACTATCTAATATATATTAATATAAATCTCTCACTACACATACACATGCGGCCGAGTGACTATGGGTGGGTGGGGACAATTGCTAATATTTACTTCTGTCGAAGTGCGTATTCATTGTATGAATCATTTCGGTGACAGGCTGACAGCACTGACAGGCCACAGGCCTACAGTATCGTTCTCTCTATTAATTCGATATTCAACTCCACTCTCTCTCTCTCTCTCTTGCAGTCTTGCGTGAATACAAAATTGGACGATTGGAATTAGTAAGCTCAATTTTTATTGGTCAAGAGGCGAACCAGGCTATGGCAACGGATATCAAAAAAAGTATTTGTTTTTATAAAAATGATATAAATAGCCTCATTACGTTTCACGTTATAGAACGTACAGTAATACGTTAAAGGCACATATATATATTAACTAAAAACAAATAATTATCAATATTTCATCCGTTTACGTTTGACGTATACATTGAACTACCATAACGTATGAGGTTTTGTTTTTATGTTTTCAGTATTTCACACAAAGTTAAAACAGGGCGAGTCATCCATTCACTCATTCCTCAATTTGTGATTGAATATGGTTTAAAAAGGTACATATGTATTCGATATATTTATATATATTGCAGTTACAAGTCTTATGAGGTCGTTGCCTTTGTCAATCGTCAATACATCGTGCTCGTAGTGTAGTAGCTCATGGTAATTATCTTGAGCTGCTTTATGGTTCACTGTATACCGCCATCAGTGTTCCTGCACATCGCAACCATGTTAATTTAATTTGTGTACAGCCAGCGAGTCAAAGAAAGGCGTGATGGTTGCAGTATTCCTTATTACCAATTTGTTTGATGGTATGAAGAGCTCAACCGATCCCTAACACGGCGTGTGGTGTAAAACGTATCTCAGCCGTTAGTTAGATGTGTGTATTCGTATTTTTCAAACAGCCTCTGTGCATGAGGGTTGCCCTTCCACGAATCTCGTTCACTTCGATCGCTCTCACTTAGAGTGCGCTCTCACAACCGGAGTACCGCACTTTCGACACATGTCGTAATGTAAGAGCTGAAGTGTGTATAGCCTTATCCAAAGATAGTCCTAATACTTGGGAATGGTAACAGACGCTGACCATTATTAATTCTCAGGACCATATATATGTTCTTTCCACGGAATAAGTACAGTATCTTCTACATGGTCCTGTCAGAAGTAGTTGAGATCTTCGGTGAGTGCAGGTGGTTCCTGCGAGGCCTGTGACTCCACGGCAGCAGCCTGCAAATGTTAGTTTTAAGAATTGATTAAACATGTGCACATTGTACAGTGACTGTCTCAGCTGACATGGCGACGTATTTCGCACATGAGATTCAATGAGACGTTTTTAGACAAAATTTATGTTCAGTATATTCCCCTGCTCCATAGATTATTATTGTCAGAGATGCGAAAAACATACCTCCTTCTTCCGAGAATCAATGAGAAGACCATTGATAGCAGCGAGTTCCCGTTCTACGTCCTGCCTCAGCGTCATTTCTAACAGGAAGAAAGAATTGCAAGAATTTAGATACACTTGCTCGAACAGCACAGCTTGCGATTTGAAGCTATATTTGTGTACAACTACATATCGTTGTGCATGTATATACCAGTATTGATATATTCAATTAATACATATATATATATATGTATATATATATATATATATATATATATATATATATATATATATATATATATATATATATATATATATATATATATATATATATATATGTATATATATATATATATATATATATATATATATATATATATATATATATATATATATATATATATATTATGCCATATAAAACCCATGCATCTATGCATCCATGCATATATATACATGCATGTGTGTGTGCATGTGATGTGTTATGTGTGTGTGAGTGTGCGTGTTTTTGATGCATAAAATGAAACATATCCATATGTTCATATGCATATATATGAATACACACACACATATATATATATATATTATTATTATTATATTTAATGACGTACGTATGTATGCATATATATTATTATTAATATAAATATATATGTACATGTATGTATACATATGTATATGCATACGCACATGTGTGTATGTTATTGCATGCAATGTTAACATGCATATAATATATATGCTATATTATTATATATGTATATATATATTATTATTACCATTACATATATTATGTACATATATGTATAATACATACATGTATGTATGTATTATATATATATATGCATATATGTATATATATATATATATATATATTATATATTATGATGTGATGATGTTGATGATGTGTGTGTGTGTGTGTGTGTATGTATATGTATGTATATATATATATATTATATATATATTATATATATAATATATATATATATGTGATGATGTGTGTGTGTATGTATCTATATATATATATATATATATATATATATATGTGTGTGTGTGTGTGTGTGTATGTATATTTATATATATATATTTATATGAATTCAACTTAAAGTTGCTTATACTTGCCTGTAGCGAACTGTTTTTTCATGTTGTCTAAAGCCGCCTGTAAAGCCTGAACTTGCGCTGTTAGCCTACTCTGGACAACTTTCTTTTCTTTCTTCAGTTGTTGTATTTTGGTCCCACTCCTCTCCTGCGCCTCCACCAACCGTTTTACCATCATATCTCTATCGTTGGTAACTGTGCTTAAATCTGCCTCAAGCTTCCGCACCTTCGTTTCATATGCCTTCATTGATTGTCTGGCATCTTCTAATTGTAATCTGAACTTTGAGGCCGCTTCATCGCTGAAGTTCTTTTGGTTCATTAGCTCCACAAACCTGTCTTGCTCTGTGGATCCTTCCTTGTCCTCTGATGCTGTATTCCCAGTCTTACTATCGTTATCCTTATACATATTCCCATCAGTCATATACAAACTGAAGTCTATTAAACCAACACCCTCCATGTCCCCATCTTTCAGGTCCAAGTTAGCATCTATTGCCGTAACGCCTATCAAAAGCCCAGCAACCAGATGTCCGTCTTCGTTACACATCACCGCCAAAGGCTCGTAGTAGTATTGCCGTACGAGTATGTTCTTTGGATCGAGCATGATGTCGAACCTTTCTGACAATCTTTTCTCCATTAGAGACAGACGAATCCAGGCCCTACACATGGCTATATCTGTTTTTAACTGTGGTAAGCACTTCAGAGTTTCTAGCGACTGCATCGCATCGTCGCTCTGCGCCATTGTTTCGCACAAGAAGGGCCAAAAGGAGCCTGTTTTGGGACCAAAGAACCCTCTACGCGATTTTAAGCCATGTCTCAGGATGTGTTCTATGATTATACAAAATTGCTGCACCGGGACATCTACCTCTGTGAGTTGGTGACGTGAGTTTATACCGCTTTCTATCAAACGCTTGCTCGCCAGCCTCACCATCTGTACGAGATTCCGCCGTTGGAGACGTACGTCACTACCATCGCTGTTCATCTTCACGCTATCACGGAACCTTTTGTCCGCAATGGCATAAACCTATTTATCCGCAACAATGGCAGCGTGTGCACTGGACTCGACACCTTATATTACCCGTTCAAGAGAGGGTGTCTGTCTGTTCATGAATGCAATTCAACTAGCTCAACTAGAGGGCCGGTGCATTCGCCATCCATGCACTTCATCCACCTTGACTTTAACTTGTTTATTTATTTATTTTACCATTTGTGGACTGTGATCAACTCTATGATGCTATTTATATATAAATATGTGTAAACGTAGAAACTTTATATTTACTATGTACTAGAATCTGATGTATGTAAATGCAAAAACATGGCGGTGAGATATGTCATCAGGTTTGGCCATAGCCTTCTGAATCATACAAAGGCTATGGTTTAGCTCCTTTTTCAAACAAAGGGTATGTATGTATTGTGTATATACAACCATTGTGTATGTATTGTATTTGTTCTTTTATAGCTATGTACTGTCAAACAAAAAACAAACAAACAAACTACTTTACAAGTTACACCTCGGGCGTCTATAACTCTTATATGTTGCATATCGAGTGTCAGTAACAAGAGAATGGCTGTTGGAGGACTTCTCTGCACAATTGAAAGCACAATATATTTGACTCACAGTGTAAATCTGTTAGTATTTCGCTACAACAATATTAGATCCATATGTGAACTAGCGATTCATTTGTCACACGACGACGTCTTTTGTTTCTATGGCGCATACAACAAATTTCGTTTCACAAACGACAACAAGAGCTAATGTTGTACTTATAATATACTTATGCATATACATACAATCATACATGCATACACACATATATCCATACATACATACATACATACATACAATATACATCCATACATACATACATACATACATATTATACATACATACATACATATATAAAAATATCCATACATCCATTCATATATACATACATGCATATATACATACATGCATAAATACATACATACATACATACAGAGATATATATATATATATGTGTGTGTGTGTGTGTGTGTGTGTGTGTATGTGTGCATGTGTATGTGTTATATTATTTATATATATATATAATATAATGATTGTATGTATATATATATTTGTATATGTATGCAAAACACATTATATATATATATATATATATATATATATATATAATATATATAATAAAACACATCAACGGCATCGCGCATATCAACGCGCACACAAACAATACACAACACAATATCATAATCAATCAACAACATATTATATATTAATATATATAATATTATTACGCACGCACATTATCATCAATCACATCATGCATCATCATCATGGTCACATATGGCCATATAAATATTATACATACATATATATGCGCATGCACATGCGTACGTACTGCGTATTGTATGCATACATAACATATTGATATTATCATCATATATTGGCACACATAATACATGATAATAATACATATATATATATATTATATGTATGTCATATATTATATTACGTATATCATGTATATATATATCATTATATGTATGTATGTATTATATATGTATCAACGTAATATATGTTATATATATATGCATATTATATATTATATATATTATGTATTGTATTATGTTATATGTAATATTGAAACATATATTATGTATTACACATATATTTGTTGTATTGCATGTATGTATACATATTATAATAATATTAATTATATATACATATATATATATATATATTATATATTATTATATATATATATTATATGGATATGTATGGCATATGTATATTATGTATATATAATATATCATATATAATAATATATTAATATTATATATATATATATTGATATATATATATATATGTATGTTGCATATATATATAAATATGTACAAATAATATATATATATATATATATGTATATATATATATTATATATAGCCATATATATATATATATATATGATGCATATGCGTGTGTCGTGTCTGTGTCTGTGTCCAGTGTTTGCGTGTGTGTGTGTAATTAAGTTATGTATGCATACATATATATATAGTCATGCATGTCGTATGTATATGTTTATGTATATGTTTTTTTAATATGTACCATTGTATGCTCATGTGGCCGAGTATATGAACGTTTGTTTCAATTGTTCACTGCACTTCTCAAGAGAGACTTCGTACTAATACAACCACGAGACGTAGAAGCAGCTGTGAACGTACATGAAGGAAATGGAGCGGACTTTGGCTTTTTTTTCTCACGTTGTGACTTTTTAAAGTTGCTACGTCAACTCGTGAATCAAATAAGGCAGTAGCGGGTATCTTGATTTTGTATATACTCTACACTGCAATCGCCACTGGAGTACGCATCAGATTGATAGCATTTAGTGGTGCCGCTGCTAGTAGTCAGTGTCATATCACAACACCACACGTCACCCGAGCTCGTGTCCGTAACGGTGGTACCGCACGTACTTGTGTCTTATGTCGTATCGCTCACTGTCCCTTCTCGTCTATCAATCGCAGAGGCGATCGCCACTTCGTAAAATAATTGAGACGAAAGCCATTAGACTCATTGTTGATTTTACTATCCCGGGCATACTTCTATGGAGTGAGATGTTTTGTTGTTTTGTTTACTTTCTGGAGTCTGGAAACTTGCTGGTATGCTGAGACATGAGAGAGACGGACCTCCTTTAAATACTTATCTGTCTTTAGTCTCGACTCTCTTGAGTTTGAGCCTTTGGCCGTTTGGTGTGAGACGTTTAATTAATTCATATGCATAGACATATATATCATCAGATCTGGGATCTCGGCTAGTTTTGTCCCCGTAGATGAACCAGAGTAAATAAATAGATGCGGTCTTGCCTGGTACTCTGAGTGACTGAGGATGCGGTCTTGCCTGGTACTCTGAGTGACTGATCACTGATAAGTGATCGCTGATGCAATAGTGATTCATCTACATACAGTTCTACACTCAACAGTCAACACTCATCAAGACTCACAGGAGTCGTCAGGGACCAGAGACTCAGACAAGTAGGGAGTGCAGAACTGCAGACTCTATGTAGCTAGAGAGAGAGAGACTCCAGACTGCAGGGTTCATTACGTTAAACGTAAACACGTTTTCAAAACATTGCGTTAGCGGTAAACGAGACAACATTTTCGTACGTTACAAGACCTTGGCGATGGAGCACGCCAATGTATTGGCATATGCCACCCAACTCTACCTGCGCATATGCCACCCAACTCTACCTGCCAAAATATGGGCGACTACCAGATATATAATATGAACTTTTTTGGATCCGGTCCAATGCGTATTTGTCATTTGTTGATCTATTTGGAACAGTTCCTGAAAATAAAAAATGAAATTGTCGTTTTGGAGGCACCAAAATGAATACGGTATGCGTAAAAACTTTCATACTTCATTGCCTTATCACCTATCCAGTTATGCCATTTTCTATGCTCCAGAGTCCAGCCTCAAACATAGCTCTACTACTCTAGAGTGAGAGTGTCTACTTCTTGTAGTTGGCTACATAGTAGAGTAGAGTGTCTACAGTCTACACTCTACAGTCTACAGTCAGTCAGTGACTACATATGTAACTATGTATTTTTGAAATACACAGAGACCACTGGCCAGACTTGAGACTTCAGAGTTCAGAGTTCAGACCCTCACCAACCACCGGGCTCAGCGGCAGCCTCTCAGGACGGGGAGTCAGCGGCTCAGGACTCAAGAACTCAGGACTCAGATGGACCTCCGACCTCCGACCTCAGAGGCTCAGCCCTCACACACACGCTCACTGGGAAATGTCAAGCTGACCGTCGTGACGGCGTCTGTATATATATTTTATATAGACATATATATATAAGATATGTATACATAAATGTACATTTATATATATATATATATATATATATATATATATATATATATGTGTGTGTGTGTGTGTGTGTGCGTGTATGTGTCTGTGTCAGCGTCTGTATCAGCGTCTGTGTATGTATACATCTATATATATATATATATGTGTGTGTGTGTGTGTGTGTGTGTGTGTGTGTGTGTGTGTGTGTGTGAAGTTAGATTATGTATGCAAACATATATTTATATATATATATATATATATATATATATATGTATATGTATATGTTTTCTAAATATGTACCAATGTATGCTCATGTGGCCGCGTACTTTAATTTTTTGTGCATATACTTTAACACTTGCAATAAAATGCTGCTGACGTTATATTATCATGCTTCGAATTATCACAGTTTCTTGTGACAGTATTTGATTTTATAGAATAGATGCTACAGGTTTAAACTAAACAAGCGATATAATACTATAGATATGAAGCATTAGGACGTAAAGCTCCATCTACCAACCTGTGTCTACCATTGTTAACGAACGTTTACCGTTGTGAACGAACGCAGCGAATATCATCCAGAAATCATTTTGTATCAACTTTCCGAAGATTTACTCGTCGCCATCGTCTCTTACGCAACAAGTTCTTTCAAGACACTTAACGGTGGCTCCGAAAGGTGCACACCCGCCGGTGGCTCCCTCGGGGCGAGGGGTCCATTGGCAGCATAGGATGCCATCAGTTCGCACCCTAGACCCAACATCACACTCGAATGCATCCACGTTGACCGCGAGCTTTGTTTCACAAGTCATCACATGATCGGGAAGTTCGATTGGGTTTTCGGGTTGGGGTGGGGTAGGGGGTCTAGTTCCAGGTCCCGGCGCTTGACAACAGTTGCGCTCCAAGCACTTGGGGATACCAGGGCCACACTGGTTGCTCCATTGGCAGCACTCAAACCCGGTATCCGTAGGGACCTTACTGACGTTGGAACAGATCTGGTTAAACGCATCCTTTTCGGCGCAAGTAATGGGCTGTCTCCCGGGTCCGGGAGCGCTACTAGGAACGACCTGACGGAGGTTCATGGCCGAAACGGCACTGCACGCGGCAGTAAGTACAAGAATCAATTTCATTCTGAGTTGATTTGCTTAGCTTAGTATTATGTGCGGATGTGACGATTTGGAACGAGTAGCGCGACAATTTATAAAGGTCTCGCAGTCGGTGTAAGATACTTCGTGTGTGTGGGGATTATAGAACATTCGCTCCCCACTCGCGGTTTTATTGTGCTCGTGGCGCATCTCCGGCAGGTAGAGCGTGTTGGCGTGCACGGGCAAGTGTGTGGGGCTTCCGAGCTGCACCGCGCCCGGTGGTATGTTCTTCAGTAGACAGTCGTCTGCCTCTGGGGGCACGGTGCTGGAGCCAATTGCTATAGATTTGGCCCCCTGGTCCTGGTAGCCGGCACCCGCTCCCACGGCGATGGCACCCCTGCCCTGGCTAATGTGCCCGGCACCCTTGCCCACGGCAACGGCCCGCAACTGCTGGTCCAGCTGGCCGGCGGAAAACCCCACGCCCACGGCGTAGTCTCCCTGTGATTGCTGGCCCGCACAGAATCCGACAGCCACCGCACCCGTGCCCTGGTTCTCACTGCCAGCGTCGGTGCCGATGGCGACCGACAGGCCGTGCTGTGCCAGTGTGGCGGCCCCAACATCAAAGGCCACGGCATTGTCGCCCTGGTCTTGCAATGCAGCACGCTCCCCGATTCCAATGGAGCCCTTTTCGCCACCCATCTGCGTGGTGCCCAAGTACACGCTGTTCGTCGTTGTACTGAGTGGAATGTTTTCCAAAGTCGCATCCAAAGTCGCATCCAAAGACGCATTGGGCTTGGGAATAGTGCTTGCCCAGCTGCTGCCGTACCAAACGACAAAGTCCCCCGCGGATACGGGCGTCGCCTGGCGCAACGCAAGACCCCCGTTTGCACCGGTCGGCCCAGCAGGTCCCCTCAACCCCTCGCACCCCTCGATCAGCGTGGGTGATGTAAACTTCGATGGAAATTACTAGGTTTCAAACTATATTAAACTAAAATACAATTTAGTCAGTTAGGATTTAGCAGTGGTAGCTTGTAAGAATGATCGGGACTGCCTCTTGTTAAGAGCCTAAATATCCTCGATCACTGTTCTTTATTGGATAATTTTCACTAGAAGTACTAAGTGTTCATGACCACTTGCCTAATTTGTAAATAGACATAATAACGTAAGTCACGTTAATACATCAGCTGATATAAATAAAGTTCCATCTGAAGAAAAGTTAAAAAAAGAAAAAGACTTATTGGATTTTGGAGATTGGCGGGAGGACCAAAATCTATAAGTAGTAGTTCGGAGATTATAAAATTTAGTTTATAATATCCTACATCTACTAATGTCTCAAATAGGTCCAAGTAGATGAGTCATACCAAATACTCAGGCTATTGGAGCCATCAAAGTGAATTTAGAACACTTTGGAAATATTGGAAAAAGAGCTTGTACTAAATTATTTAAAATACAAATAAAAACCAATGTATTATCTCAATTGATCTTAATATTTTAGACTGACCGGAGGCCGTATTTCTACAGTGAGACCTCGAGTGCGTCGGGCCCCCGGATCCCATCGGCCAGCCCAAAGCCCGGGATCTCGATCACAGTCTCGGACTCGAGCTCAATCTTGAGCAGCTGCGTATCGCTGTCGTAGGCGACCGTCTTGATGCCCGCACCACACACACCCTTCACACCCTTGACCATTCTTTCCGAGCACTTGGTCTTTACACTGCCCATCGGAATCACCTTTGTGGATTTGTTGTAGCTTGCGCCGCCATTCGTGCCCAGATGCATCTCCAGCTCACCGTTGGGCGCAAACGCAAGCTTGTCAAAGTTGTCCCCATCCCTCCCCTTGGGCCCGCGGATGCCGGTTGCCAAACGCTCGGAGCCGTCGATATATGTCATTTTGATCGAGTCACTGTCGCGGTCCAGCGCAACACTGGCAACGCCGACCCCCGTACTGCCCCTCATGCCCTAACATACTCGTCTCAGGCTATTACGCTCTGGTATGCAAGTCCTTGAGGACCGTCTATTGAATGACTCTGACCTTGACGATAGGAAAGCGGATAACATTCGCTATCTAATCGATAACAAGAGAAAGGAAATAGACACCATCTTGGCACTAGCAGCCCGTAGCACTGAGCATGAGCCTCGTGAACACTTAGAACCAAGCTTTATAAAGCAGCTAGGTAACGCGCAGGCTGAGGTCGATTTCTCTACTAATGAGAGTACAGTGGAGACACTGAAGGCCTTCGACCAACTTAAGGAGTCTGCCAGCCTTACGGATAAGCAGATGATGAATGCCTTTATTCATTTCTGTGAGCCAGGTGAATGGCGAACTATCTTGAAGGCTCATGAGCCCAACTGGAAAGCCCTACCCTGGCACCAGTTGCGTGATAATATACTTAACACCTTTTTGAAGATGCACGTGACCGTGAACTTCTAGAGTCTCGCAAGTTCTTTGCGAACGATACCACTATTCGAGGTGCTCTAGCTCATATGACACATATGAATACTCAGATGGGTGGTCGTACCTATACTGGCGAATATTTATTAATTTGTCAGATGATGGAGACTCTGGGAGCTAACCTCTTTAAGAAAGTCAATGATGACATCATCGCCTATGGTGATTTGCGATCTATGCCTTGGTCTGTCTTTGAGAAGATAGTACACAAGCATACCAATTCCTCTACTAGAGTACTTAGTACCACGAGCTACACCCAGCCCACTAAGCGAAACGCAGTAGAGACTAATACTGCGCGTAGTACTAAGAAACCTCGCACTACTACTGGAGGGGGTACTGGCTCTACTTCTACCGAACCGAAAGGTGATAAGAAGGTGAGAGCGCCTTGCAAGAATTGTGGTTACAACCTCACAAAACGTAATGGCAAGTGGAATGGTAGACACGACCCTGTTAAGTGTGCACCAGGCAAGCCAGATTTTGGACACTATATGAAAGAGTGTGCTACTTGCAAGGGTACTAACGGTTGGCATAAAGAGGATTGCAAGGACTTACCGGACGTCCAAGTTAAGCACTGATGTAGAAATACGGCCTCCGGTCAGTCTAAAATATCAAGATCAATTGAGATAATACATTGGTTTTATTTGTATTTTAAATAATTTAGTACAAGCTCTTTTTCCAATATTTCCAAAGTGTTCTAAATTCACTTTGATGGCTCCAATAGCCTGAGTATTTGGTATGACTCATCTACTTGGACCTATTTGAGACATTAGTAGATGTAGGATATTATAAACTAAATTTTATAATCTCCGAACTACTACTTATAGATTTTGGTCCTCCCGCCAATCTCCAAAATCCAATAAGTCTTTTTTCTTTTTTTAACTTTTCTTCAGATGGAACTTTATTTATATCAGCTAATGTATTAACGTGACTTACGTTATTATGTCTATTTACAAATTAGGCAAGTGGTCATGAACACTTAGTACTTCTAGTGAAAATTATTCAATAAAGAACAGCTAGAGGTACGCCCTGTGTGATCGAGGATATTTAGGCTCTTAACAAGAGGCAGTCCCGATCATTCTTACACAAGCTACCACTGCTAAATCCTAACTGACTAAATTGTATTTTAGTTTAATATAGTTTGAAACCTAGTAATTTCCATCGAAGTTTACATATTTTTCAGTTAAATAGTAGTTACAGTAGTGTACTGCTTCTAGACTGTCTGACATCGATTTACTATCTAGCAAATACTATGGCTAAGGGTACTTCTAAAGGCAAGGGAGCCGCTAGCTCTAAGCCTGCTAAGCCTGCCGAGGTTCCTGAGGTCCCTGTGGAAACACCTAGCCTGTCTGGAGTTGAGCCTGCCGAGGATACTGTTGGGGAAGCAAATTCTGAGGTTGGTACAGAGGATTATTCTGAGGATGACTCGTCGGATCCTAAAGCCTTGGAAGAAGAGGTATCTACTACCGCGGAAAGGCTCGCCAGCGTCCGTGTATCACCTAGGAGTGAAGCTCAGGACCCCAGCTTGCCCCCCCTGACCACGTGCCGTCAAATATTGGGGATAAACGTCGAAAGGCTGGAAAATTCGTGGATACGAATGTCGGGGCATTATAACTCCACATCTAAAGGACACTCCAGCACAAATCCGGCGTGAAAAGGAAGTATTGGACCTGTCCGAAAATTTCGGTTTCGCCATCGATGGAGAAGCCATTCCATTCAGCTCAAATCTTGGGGCCGAAGCTGAGGACGCCATAACTCGACAACGAGTGGTTGGATCCTCTCAATCTCGACGCCAATTGAACCGCACTGAAGCGCTCTTGAAGGAGCTAGCGGCAGCAGCAGTTGTGGACCCCTCTATCGTGTCCCACTTGGCTGATATTCTTCCTATACCGAAGAAGAAAAAAAAATTCGGGCCGAGTTTCGAACCCGAGACCTACTGGTTTACCAGCCAGTATGTTTACCACTAAGCCAGTTACCACTGGCGAGATAGATAATATTTCAAAATTTAATCTCTATAGCTCTGATGCTACCATCGACCATCCTCTTGACAAACCTAACCCTGTCAGAGGATATGATCGTATGGAACTCGATGAGGCTTACCATCCTCGTAATATCGACCCTCATTTGCCAACTAACCCTGGTAATCACGATTTTGGCAATCGCTACACCAGTACCTCGTTAGAGAGTTCCCGCTCTAATCCTGAGGATGAGGAAGTGAGAACCAGACATACTCGTCTCAGGCTATTACGCTCTGGTATGCAAGTCCTTGAGGACCGTCTATTGAATGACTCTGACCTTGACGATAGGAAAGCGGATAACATTCGCTATCTAATCGATAACAAGAGAAAGGAAATAGACACCATCTTGGCACTAGCAGCCCGTAGCACTGAGCATGAGCCTCGTGAACACTTAGAACCAAGCTTTATAAAGCAGCTAGGTAACGCGCAGGCTGAGGTCGATTTCTCTACTAATGAGAGTACAGTGGAGACACTGAAGGCCTTCGACCAACTTAAGGAGTCTGCCAGCCTTACGGATAAGCAGATGATGAATGCCTTTATTCATTTCTGTGAGCCAGGTGAATGGCGAACTATCTTGAAGGTTCATGAGCCCAACTGGAAAGCCCTACCCTGGCACCAGTTGCGTGATAATATACTTAACACCTTTTTTTGAAGATGCACGTGACCGTGAACTTCTAGAGTCTCGCAAGTTCTTTGCGAACGATACCACTATTCGAGGTGCTCTAGCTCATATGACACATATGAATACTCAGATGGGTGGTCGTACCTATACTGGCGAATATTTATTAATTTGTCAGATGATGGAGACTCTGGGAGCTAACCTCTTTAAGAAAGTCAATGATGACATCATCGCCTATGGTGATTTGCGATCTATGCCTTGGTCTGTCTTTGAGAAGATAGTACACAAGCATACCAATTCCTCTACTAGAGTACTTAGTACCACGAGCTACACCCAGCCCACTAAGCGAAACGCAGTAGAGACTAATACTGCGCGTAGTACTAAGAAACCTCGCACTACTACTGGAGGGGGTACTGGCTCTACTTCTACCGAACCGAAAGGTGATAAGAAGGTGAGAGCGCCTTGCAAGAAGTGTGGTTACAACCTCACAAAACGTAATGGCAAGTGGAATGGTAGACACGACCCTGTTAAGTGTGCACCAGGCAAGCCAGATTTTGGACACTATATGAAAGAGTGTGCTACTTGCAAGGGTACTAACGGTTGGCACAAAGAGGATTGCAAGGACTTACCAGACGTCCAAATTAAGCACTGACAGTACCATATGTGCGCACTAGAGCAAGATTATGAGAAAATGTTCAATAAAATCTATACCAAAGGAGATGAACGTATCTTTCAAACAGTTATCGTAAATGGAGAAAAAGTTATGGCACTATTTGATCCAGGGGCTGAAGTCTCTGCTATCTCACGCCGAGTAGCCTACGCTACAGATATGGCTGTCCATAACGAAACAACTGATTTAATCTTGGGAAATGGCAAAGTTACTACTTGCGAACAAGCCATTGACTATGCACACATAATGCTGTCAGATAGAAGAGAAGTGAAGACTCACCTAATCGTTACTGACATGTCTCAGAAATACGATTTAATTATAGGTATGACTGATCTTCTCAGTTTAGGTATAACACTCACTGGTCTGCCTAATGGGCTAGACCCGAATAAAGATCAGTCAGATGATAATATGTTAAAGATACCTAAACCTCCGGAAGGTGAAGCAAAGGATATGATTCCGCACTTCACCGATATAATTATGGACTTAATTATACAAAACAGGAAGATTGCAATAACTGACTGGTGTATGTTTAAGTTCTCTAATGGGTACGTTAGACTTGACTTAACAAACGTCGACTTCTCTAAGTTAAAGTGTCCTTCACATAACTACGTGAGTTGGAGACACAAAGACGTTGTCAAAACCCAAATCGAAGATTGGTTAAAACAGGGTCTAATTGAAATCAATTATGATGCAACCCCAGTTAACTTAGCTCTCTTAGCGGTCGATCAATATAAATCTGATGGAACGTTTAGTAAAACAAGAGTAGTACTAGACCTGTCGCCAATCAACAAACTAATTCCGCAACATAGTTTTCCCTTACCTAAGATAAGCGAGATACTACGCAAAATGGAGGGTGCGACTATCTTTTCCAAGATAGACTTAAAAGCTGCATTCCATCAACTACAGATATATGAGCCTCATAGGAAATACTTTTCCTTTACTTGGCAAGGTAAGAAGTACCAGTTTAAAGGTGCACCTGAAGAGGCTTACACATGTTACCTTCTTTCTTCCAACAAGTTATGATGGAACTATTTGCGGACCTGTCGTATAACGTATCAGTCTATTTAGATGATATAGTTATCTTTACAAAGACAGCACATGAACATGCTAAACTCGTTAAAGAAGTCTTAAAGCGACTTAATCATGCTAAACTTAAGATTAACGAAGACAAGTGTTCTTTTGCTAAAGATACTATACACTTACTTGGCTACAAAGTATCTGCAGCAGGGGTAGAAATTGATCCTGGCAAGAAACAGTTTCTGTTGGATTTATCAACACCAATTACTGGAAGAGATGTGAACTCTGTGTGTGGGTTTGTTAACTTCTTCTCGGATTCGGTACCGCATCTTTCTCATTACTTAAAGCCTTTCAGTCACCTACGGCTGCACAAAGGACCTTTGGGAAAGCTTTGGACTAAAGAATGTGATGATGCATTTAAACTAGTCAAAAGTAAAGTAATGGACGCGCCCATCATGCAGTACCCTGTGGATGGTGTCCCATTCCAAGTAGCAACCGACGCTTCAGATCGAGCGGTAGGTGGAGTGCTTTACCAAACGATAAATGGTAAACCGCGCTACATACAATTCTTTAGCAAGAGTTATAATAAGAGTCAACGGAATTACCCTACCGTTAAACAAGAGCTCCTTGCTATAGTTACTGCGCTAAGACAGTTTAAAGACTACCTTTATGGGAGTTACTTTACTGTCGCCTGTGATCAAAAGTCTTTAACATACTTAAAAGATATGAACCCTGATTCACAGTTGGTGAGCCGCTGGCATGACATTATTGCCAAGTTCGCTTTTAATATAACACACATACCAGGAATACATAACCATCTTCCTGACATGCTCTCTCGACTTGTGCCCGACTACCAGAAAACAGTCAAGGAGTTATTAGCAATCGATTGGATGCTAAATAAGAAATAGTTTAACCTCGCTCAATCACGATGGGGTCCATTTACTGTTGATATGTTCGCCGCAGAACATAACAAACAGGTTTCTGAATATAGGTCGTTGACTCATCCTAAAGGTGATGCATTTCAGCTTGACTTATCAAAAGCATAATGCGTGGGCTAACCCACCTTGTCAACTTATCGCACAGTTGTTAAATTATGTTAATATTACTAAATCTACCATTACGCTGTGTTGTCCCTTACGTAACTCCGACCCATGGATACGTGATTTAATTAATATGATTCAAGACGAACCTATTTAGCTCTCTTAGCGGTCGATCAATATAAATCTGATGGAACGTTTAGTAAAAAACAAGAGTAGTACTAGACCTGTCGCCAATCAACAAACTAATTCCGCAACATAGTTTTCCCTTACCTAAGATAAGCGAGATACTACGCAAAATGGAGGGTGCGACTATCTTTCCAAGATAGACTTAAAAGCTGCATTCCATCAACTACAGATATATGAGCCTCATAGGAAATACTTTTCCTTTACTTGGCAAGGTAAGAAGTACCAGTTTAAAGGTGCACCTGAAGGCTTACACATGTTACCTTCTTTCTTCCAACAAGTTATGATGGAACTATTTGCGGACCTGTCGTATAACGTATCAGTCTATTTAGATGATATAGTTATCTTTACAAAGACAGCACATGAACATGCTAAACTCGTTAAAGAAGTCTTAAAGCGACTTAATCATGCTAAACTTAAGATTAACGAAGACAAGTGTTCTTTTGCTAAAGATACTATACACTTACTTTGGCTACAAAGTATCTGCAGCAGGGGTAGAAATTGATCCTGGCAAGAAACAGTTTCTGTTGGATTTATCAACACCAATTACTGGAAGAGATGTGAACTCTGTGTGTGGGTTTGTTAACTTCTTCTCGGATTCGGTACCGCATCTTTCTCATTACTTAAAGCCTTCAGTCACCTACGGCTGCACAAAGGACCTTTGGGAAAGCTTTGACTAAAGAATGTGATGATGCATTTAAACTAGTCAAAAGTAAAGTAATGGACGCACCCATCATGCAGTACCCTGTGGATGGTGTCCCATTCCAAGTAGCAACCGACGCTTCAGATCGAGCGGTAGGTGGAGTGCTTTACCAAACGATAAATGGTAAACCGCGCTACATACAATTCTTTAGCAAGAGTTATAATAAGAGTCAACGGAATTACCCTACCGTTAAACAAGAGCTCCTTGCTATAGTTACTGCGCTAAGACAGTTTAAAGACTACCTTTATGGGAGTTACTTTACTGTCGCCTGTGATCAAAAGTCTTTAACATACTTAAAAGATATGAACCCTGATTCACAGTTGGTGAGCCGCTGGCATGACATTATTGCCAAGTTCGCTTTTAATATAACACACATACCAGGAATACATAACCATCTTCCTGACATGCTCTCGACTTGTGCCCGACTACCAGAAAACAGTCAAGGAGTTATTAGCAATCGATTGATGCTAAATAAGAAATAGTTTAACCTCGCTCAATCACGATGGGGTCCATTTACTGTTGATATGTTCGCCGCAGAACATAACAAACAGGTTTCTGAATATAGGTCGTTGACTCATCCTAAAGGTGATGCATTTCAGCTTGACTTATCAAAGCATAATGCGTGGGCTAACCCACCTTGTCAACTTATCGCACAGTTGTTAAATTATGTTAATATTACTAAATCTACCATTACGCTGTGTTGTCCTCCTTTACGTAACTCCGACCCATGGATACGTGATTTAATTAATATGATTCAAGACGAACCTATTTATGTCGACCGTGAAACCGACACGTTCTTGTATCAGGATCCTATTCTATTAAGAAGACGCCTTGGAAACACACCATTGTTTGTCGCATCGGTCCTGCAGGTACCACTAAGTGGAAACCCTCAACCGAATTCTTAGCTAAACTAGAGGAGTCCAAAGAGTTTGAACAAAAGCTCAAGACTCGTACAACACATGCACCCAACAAGATTGTAGTCGAGGTAATGCCGATTGAAACGGCATTAGATCGTAAAAAACATGGAACTAGCTAAGGCCATGGATCAAAGACTCAAAACTCTAAGAGAACCTGAAGCTCGCACTCGACTACTTAAAGCGCTGCTTAAAGAACAGCCAGGAGTTGCGAAACAACTGAAGAAGATACTTCAACAATCCAATGTTGTCAATTATGTATCTCTGGTGAGTCTACCCCTCCTGATACTGAGGTTGCCCTTCCAACAGGACTATGGTTCATCCAGCCAGCGTTACGCAGAATCTGACTGACTTAGAGGAGCTCGAAAGTAGAGTTAAAATTATACATAATTTAACGCATCGAGCATATGAGCATACTTATAAAATGGCTATTCGTGCAGGGCTTGATCACCCGGCGCTGAAAGAAACCATACGTGAAGTATACCGACGCTGTACTGATTGTGAAAAGAACCAGATCAAGCGATACGGTTTGGGCACCCCTAAAAGTGTGACAGAAGACCAACCGATGCGCCGAGTCATAGTCGATTTGGTTAAACTCCCGCGATCCAAGCATACTGGCGATGTATATATCTGTCATTTCTTATGTGTGGCTTCGGGCTATAACTTGCTTTATGCAATACCGAACAAACGTCCACAAACAGTGGCAGAATTATGCTATCACGTCTTTAATGACTTCTGGTTTCCCCAGTACTATGTTCTGATAACGGTAGTGAGTTTTGTACCGACGTAATGGAGGCACTTATACTCGTATCAGGCATGACCCATAGGCGTGGTGTTCCTTACAAACCTCAAACGCAGGGTGCAAATGAGACACGTCATAGAGAACTTAAGAAACTCTTGCGTGTACCGCACTAGACGACGTTGAGGATATGTGGCCTTATCATTTGAAATGGGTTCAGACTCAAATGAATAACTGCATGAATCCTCAAACTGGAACACTCCTGTTTCACTATTTCTTTGGCCGCTATAGTGAATTACAAGCAACGTTTGATAAAACTGCGCCCGAGAAACACGCTACCCGTGGCTACAAA